>JANBPK010000885.1:1977-62517 GCA_027579435.1 Candolleomyces eurysporus | reverse complement strand
CATCCCAAATCCCTGCATTCTGATGAAACCCGTAGATCCTCTGGCTTCCTGGTGGTCCCTGGCACAGCCGGGCAGTCTCTGACAACGTCTGAAATCATTCTGATACGATCTGATGTATACAAAAACCTGTATTAGCATTGCGAAAATCCACTATTGTTTCCCCCCAGACCAATTCTGATAGCCTCTCCCATCGTCTGGTAGCACCTGACAGGTCCTGACCAATCCTGTAAATTTGAGTCCCTACGAGAAACCTCGAGATCCCGCCGCTTCGACAAACCGTCGCTCCAGGACCCATCTGGGAATTTGGGTTTCAGGGCGGTAATCTAGCTGGCCCTGCGAGGCCTCGTCAGAACTGGCCAGAAATTTGAGAATTTCTGGCCAGTTCTGACGAGGCCTCGCAGTTCCGCGTAGGATCTGATCGGTTTCTGATCGGTTTTTCACTGGGGATCAATTTGCTTTATCGGGCCTATAAGCACGCCATCCGAAAGAACGGGAATGATGACGGTTGCCGTCGATGCTGGTTGCGTCTTGTCTAGTATGAACGTACGTACGAATGTCCACTAAGTAAAGATGTATGCATTTAAAGAAGAAAGGTGTAAAAATAAAGCAAGACCCGCTGGATCCAAGGTGTCGACGAAATCAAGAACAATTTCGCGAATGCTGAAGCGCCCAAGTACAAACGATTATAAAATGAAGTCGAAAGGTATCGTGAATGTCCTGGTAGTTGAAGGCGAAGGTGAAGGCGAAAGAGGTGTATGTACTGAATGACCCAATTCAGTGAATAAATAGTCAAGTCCTTTTACGAGCCATAGCTGAAGGCTCCGTAGGAATCACCAGAGCTTCCGTAGCTTCCTCCGTAACCCGATTCACTCGAGGCAGCGGATGTAGCTGCAGCTTCGGAGGAAGTAGACGTGGTTTGGCTAGCCTCCGCCGTCGCGCTAGGTGCAGCATGCGAGGTGGTAGAGGAGGCGTGGCTGTTTCCCTCAGTCAACCAGAACTTGGACTTGCACTAAACAGGATCTATGAGCCTCTTGCTTCAGAAAAGATTGCCAACGACTTACCCTTCCAAGGCACTCAGAAAGACCAGTCTCGAGGACCTTCTGGATTTCGGTGGTGGTCGCGGTCGCAGTGGCAGTGGTAGTCGCGACAGAAGTGATGGTCTGGAGGTGGGTGCGGTTCTCGATCGACGTAGCGGTAACAGTGCTAAGAACGGTTTGAGTCTAGAAAAGATAAAATTAGCACCCATGCATCTGGCATACAAAGGGATCCAAACTCACGTTATCCTTGATCTGCGTCTCAACCCAAACGGTGGTGAACGTAGTAGGCTCGACCCTGGTGCTAACTTGAGTGACGGTGACATGGTTGACCTGAGTCTCCGTCTTGGTCGCAGTCGCAGTCTCGGTCTGAACGGAGGTAACCTGGGAGGTAACAGTCGCGGTCTTGGTCTGCTCAACAGTCTTGGTCTGCGATAGGATCTCTGTAAATTTTATGCTACAGCCTTTCAACGAAGGGACTCACGTTGTCAATCACACTGGTAGCCACCCAGACGCTGGTGAACGTCGTGGGGTGCACGACGGTGCTCAACTGCGTCTTTGTCACAACAGCAGTTTCAGTCTCCTTCACGGTGGCAGTCGCAGTGTCGGTCTTGGTCTGCGTCTGGGTAAGGAGATGGGTTTGCAATTTGGTCTCGGTCGCAGTCAGGGTGTGTTCGATGACTTTTGTCCTGTCAAGGGTTTCGGTGGAGACCCACACCCTGGTGGTTGGCACGACTTGGACAGAGGTCAAAACGTGAGTCTGGATTTGAGTAACATGCTGAATGGCAGTTGAGACTTGGGTCTGGGTGACGTGCTGGGTAACTGTTGTGGGCACAGTGTGGGTGACAGTCTAGACAAAGAACTCAGTAAATCAAGCCACGTCGAATTCCGTCGTCAGGCGCTTACCGCTGTGTGAGTGACAGTGTGAGCGACCGTGACTGTGGAGGGGTGTCCGCAATTTGCAG
The DNA here is from genome assembly GCA_027579435.1 of Candolleomyces eurysporus. NCBI lineage: Eukaryota > Fungi > Basidiomycota > Agaricomycetes > Agaricales > Psathyrellaceae > Candolleomyces > Candolleomyces eurysporus. The sequence continues at coordinate 60,518 of JANBPK010000885.1, read as the reverse complement.
CCGGGAAGTTACTGGAAGATGGATCAGGCGTTGAGACCTTTAATTAGAAGAGACTATTAATAGAATTTGGCTCACTTGATGATCGTGGTTGCGTAGCAGCCAGGGACTTGAGAGGGGTTATACTGTATCGTAGACCAAGAAAAAATGATGAGATTAGTATTCTCTTGAGTGATGTGTCCGAATACGCACCCATGATTCCGGTTTGCAAGACCCATCCTCCTGCTTCTTGTGCCCATAACCGCACTGCAGCTCCTTGTATCCACCGCTCTGGTAGGCTGAGTAGGGCATACTTTCGTAAAAGTTGGTCGACGTCGCTGCTGGGGCCGGGGTCGTTGAAGCAGGAGCTTGCGTCGCGGAGGGGGTAAGGGTGATCATCACCAGGCCATTCACAAGCTGGGCAGCGGCTGCGCCGGCCAAAGACAATCCGAAGAAAACCGACTTCATAATGTAAAGAGTGTGTACGAAAGGCGAAAGGGAAGGACGGGGATGTAGCGAATGGAGCGCTCTACGCTGGCGTTCGACTGTCTTGCAGCGAAAAAAGGGGCGAATCCGTGAACGACAAGCGCTCTGGAGAAGGAGGGGACTTTAGTACGGGGAAGAGCCAGTATTCCCTGGATACGTACCTTGGCAAAAGAAAACGAAAGGAAAAGAAGAGGAAACGAAAGAACGAAAGTGGGATGGGTAAGGAAGCACTGCGATCAGCTGCTCTCCCAGTATTTGAAGCTGAAATTTGGCCGGGAGACTCGGCAGTTGGCGATTCCCTTAGTCTGGTGCATCAACATTCATCTCATCACAGTTGCCAAAATCTTGCCTTCCCACAGGCCATCCCCGAAATAATCTCCCCCTCCCATTGGTTGTTCGTTTCTATGGGCTCCCCGTCTACGTAGCACAGTCTAGCCCAGCCAAGATATGAACCGCTCACCGTTGGCACATTGGCTTAGGGCTTCTCCGTCAGGTGAAAAATGATCGTCATTACTATGTCGATGTTACCCCGTACAGCCATAACAAATGTACAAAATTAGGAAAGCTTGGGATTGGATAACGAGAGCGGCTTGCTGGAGGCCACTGCGAGGCGGCCGACATCGCCATGTACATCGAGGAGAATCTTGAGCGCATTTCGCGCACGGATTCTCGCCAAATCATCAGAGCGGGAGGTGAGAGCAGTCGCAACCTGAGGCGGTTTCTCTTCCCAAGGATACTGTGTGGATGCCATGATAAGCCAACTGCCGCGTCAATCAAAGATATAACATCACGTACCGGTATCTAGGGGGCAAAGAACGAGGCAAAATAATATAATGTGCTCAGTAAAATTATCCTCGGGTAATGCAAGTAGAACATACCATTTTCTTCAACGTCTCGTAGCCTGTAAGCGATGTCAGTTGAAAGCACGGTGTCGTATTTATATACAAAAATCTCACCTAGTAGAGTAAAGCCGAATTGAGGACTGCTTCGAATAACACGGGCAGGACCTCCTTTGAAAAGTGCTTTGAACCCTTCCTCGCGATCTACACCAGAGTAAGAGATTTGCTCCGCGTGAGCATGGAGGATCGCAACTCACAGATCTTTACGAACGCGTCTCTCAAGCCGTTATACTTGGTCTGGCCTTGCTTTGCTTCTACCTGCAACCGTGTCTTGACAACATCTATAATATTCATCAATATCAGACCGACCGACGTTCGCGAAATGAACAACTCACCAGCAGGAGTTGCGAGGTACGCAGCAGGCATGCCACTAAACATAGACACGCGTCCAGTTGGTTACCCATAGTAAAGGAGTCAAAAGGCAGCGCAACTTACGCAAGAGCAGCAGCAGACAGGGTCTCCACGAATGAAAGTTGCTTTCCGTTGTAGCCCTCTTGGAATACGTCCGACTTCAAATGGGAGTAGACAGGGAAGTAGATGGCGGAAAATGGAACATCACGAAGCAAGCACGCTGAGGCGCCTTTGTACAAGCCCACGATTCCAAGCTGCCGRACGATATGAATGGCGCCCTTGGGTACAGCTCCTTCTAATTTCGCTGCTTCTCCTTGGACTTGCAGCCGAATTTTGCTGGGGTGGCSGTAAGTACGTCRCCAGCGAAAGGCTGAGAGAAAACATACACAATTTCCAAAGGATTGGTGAACACCTAGAAAATACCTAATTCAAAACACGAGGCAAGCATCAAACGTCTRACGACATACCACTTGACAACCTCCAGCAGCGCCTCCTGCAAACAGCTCCCAGCCAAGTTTRATTCGTCCGGTTTCCGGATCCATGGCCTTYCCTCGAATCAAATCATTGACTGTTAGCTTAATGGCTTTCTCGGGGGCGACTCCCTGATAATATCAACGATTGTTTCAGCAGTTTTACGATGACCTTGGTATTACATACCACAAGCTGTGGTCCTAGGCCGCGATAGAATCCCAGGAAGCCCTCATTTCGCAGAATCTTTTTGGCRCAATCAAGACTGTTCTTGTACAGCATTTGACCAACAACKGTCGAGCGCTGGTTTTGCATTCTGATAAAGACGTCAAGATTAGGTTCACTAAAACGATTGATGCAAGGATATATCGTACCGYGTCTAGCAGCAGARAGTCCATGCTTTAATTTAATATGAACACGGTGCCGATGACAACCTAATACATACCTTGACTGAAGAGCGTAAGTTAGCAACTATCATGCGCGAAACTCTGATCCAACTCACCCATGTCAATAGGGTATACGATAGTAGCGCCGAATGCTCCAGCGATTCCTAAAAGAAATATTAGTATAGAAATTGAGGGAAAGACCAGGACTTTCACGAACCTCCCAAAGCAAAGTTGTATGACGAGGAAAGCAATTTATGCACTAAGGAGGTTGTAGAGACAGCRGTCTGGCCTGGTTTATCATCCTCAAAATGAGAATGAGGAGCTCTCCAGCGCGGATCTARGAGTTGTCCAAAATCGAGTAATGACAGACGTTGACCGGGTACGCCCCGGCCGGCAAAGTGGAACACGATAGACGCTTCCATGGGTGTGAATAGGGAATAACGAGAGTGCATAGCAGCGTGGTTCAGGAAATCGTTTTGGTCRATGCGRCCATCTTTACTCTTTGCCGTGGCCTCTCGAATTATCCTTCCAAGGAAGTCAGTACCTCAACGGTGCAAGAATTCGCGCGACATACCGCTCAACCATGTCCATCTCTGCAAATGCAAACATAGGTGAGCATTCATCCTGTCGCGGGAGGACCTGGTGCCATACCTTTGATTACATTGTAGAAAGCATTAACCTCGGAGTAAGATATACGCTGCCCTGGGCTAAGTGTGCATAGAGTAGGCAGCCGGTCTATAACTGCTTCTGATAGCTTATGACCAGCAATTTCCTGGGTGATAATGTTCAACGTTTGCTCGTCAGTGAATTTGGGGAGATATACTCACTAGGATGATGCGTTTAAATTGGTCCGGTAAGATAAATCCATCCTGGTCAGCATCGAGGAATTTGAATGCTTGACGAAGMCGTTCGCCCTGCAAACCCTTCATCAATTGCGTAAATTCACTGTCTATAGGGTCGGTCGCATGTCAGTTTAGAACAAAGACCGTGTCATTTYGACTTACATCCCAACACGTGYGTCCCGTTCTTYTTCCCGAGATACAGYTGCACCCAGTCACTAGAGGCATGGGCTGAGTTCGGTCGCAGCGTGGAAAGGAACCCATCAATACACGCACCAGTCAAAGTCGAATGGTATGGACTCTGGGGTGATGCTCGCGGACATCACGCTTCGGAATTCATTGTAGTCGATGAAGCCAGARTGGTCCCTGAAGAGCGTGGTTGAGATATGAGTTGGAGACCAAGAACARCTGCGACGCACGTATCGAAGTACTGGAACGCCATCCAGTAATCTGCATCTGGTCTCTTCAGCACCGTCTCGAACACTACAAAGTCCTCCCATGACACCAGTCCTCGCCGTGACGTGTCGGCTACGCGAAAGAGTATCGCAAACTGAACGCGACCGATCTTGGTCAAATCGCCCTTGGGTGCAATGGCATTGACGAAGCTCTCTTGATCGAGAAACCTATGTGGTAAACGGACCAGAGCGCCATGTCAGTTCAGGGAAGCCCAGAATGCCTCACGACATGTGATCAAGGGGCCTTTACGCACTTCTCGCCATTAACCAGCTTAGAATTGGCTTCGAATGTCCGCCTCCACCGTTTCAATTCACTTTCTGGAACAGCGACGGCCGTCCGGACTGTTTGGAGGGCTGAGGCAGTCAGGGAAGATTGGCGGTCGGAGTCGCAGTGGGCTGTCGGAAAGAGTCGGGACAAGGGCGACATCGCGTGTAGAAAGACTCCTGCTGTCTATCGAGGGTATTTGGGAGATGAGGGGGTATCCCAGGAGTCGAACTACGCCCAGAAGAGAAATACTAGAAAGATGGGGATGAAACTGAACCGACAGCGCTGACTCCCCTTGAAGTTTTCTTGTGCGGGGTTTGCCCACCTGCCTTTTCCAGATCCCGTATAGTCCGGTTTCCCGACCCGGATCACAAATCTTCTGATGACTAAGCATTTCGGCTGCTATTCCCCCGGAACGTCGTCTCGACCGACCGGATATTTCAACCGACCATTCGCCGTTCGTCTCGAAACACAGGCATTCTAGTACTCTACGGTCCCTTCGCAAATGCAGCTTCGGCAGGCAATCTGAAGCTGATACAGTACATCTCCTTGGCCGGAGCCACAGATCGCACATGGTGGTACGACGCCTCCGCCACTGCGCAGCCCAGCTTTTCCTCCACCCTCTGTCCACGGGGTTATCACCAGCTTCATGAAATTAATCAGATAAAAAAAACTCACCCTCCATATGTCCGCTTCGGCTTTATCTGGCTCTACCTCTCTGGTGAAGCAATGGCAGTGAATCATGGGCATGGCTTCATACGCCTCGCGCATGTTCGGATCAGCGTCCGATAGGATGCCACGGAAAGCATCCAGGAACTGGATGGCAGAATCAGGGAGGTTCATCACAAAGTGTGAGACTCGTCGTCGCAGCTGTTCAGGCCTCACTTCGACATCGACCGTCTCGGGCAGGGGCTGTCCTTCTGCACGCAGCTTTTGCAAGCGTCTGCGTTCTTTTTCTTCCTGTACGCGGCTTGGCTTGGGTCCAGAATAAGGCGCAAAGGGTTCGCTCCACACCCGACCAACACTCTTCTGTATGAATTCGCGACCGTCTTCGCAAGTGACCCGTACGAGATCCGCGACCTAAAAGACCTTTAGAACCCCTCGGCATAGGTTCAGAAGTCGCACTTACTCTGTTATTAGTCACATTAATAGAAAGATACTTGGCACTTTCGGGATTGAGATCATTGGCTAGGACGGCGCATCCCTTCTTGGCAGCAGGCGCAGCGAAGGGGCCCACTCCGGCAAATACGTCTGCGATAACCTCTTCGGGTTTGAACATATGGACGAGCCTTTCGTGTTCTGTGTGCAAACGCGAGTTCCAGTACACTTTAGTGAAGTCAAACGTAAACCGGCAGTCGGATTCATGCTATCCAACGCATTTCATTAGCCATGACATGGACGTGACAAGGGGCATACTTACGTGCTCAACAACATAGTCAGGTTCTCCAGCCAGAAGCTCCATCTCAAAGAACCGAAATTGGCTGTTGATGTTATTGAGTTTGTTGACCACAGTTCGGACACGAGTATTTTTCTGTATGCATTCGGATCAGTCTTGCTGGAAATTGCGCTGGACGACGTATTTCACCCACGTCGAGAATCAATTGACCAATGATATGTTTGTATGGGAGGTATTCATTGTTAAGATTAACATGTGCTGTAAAAAGGTAGTTAGGCGTAGGCTCTCGGCTCAAACTTGTATTCACGTACCAATATGGCCAACCATCGCAAAGCCAGTTGGAGCCCCCTCGCGGAGTTCCTCAGGCAAGAAAGCGTGCAATATTTCCTCTAAAAGGCTATCAATATAAAAAGCCAAGCATGAATCAAATTTTGAGTCTTCACCTGCTGTCCAATAACCGTAATTCAAGTCAATGGTGTGACTCGCCAGTCCATTGCTTTCATTTTGAATGTAGCTCAGCGCCTCGGGTGGAATATCACCTAGCTTGGCGTTCCATTAAAAATTCCATTATCCCAAAGATGGATTGAGAATGCATACTTTCTTGGTTAACCCTCAACAGCACGAGTCGGTTGATACCATCTTGATCAGGAACGACAGTGTGCACTTTGGGGATGTCCAGCAATGCCCTGTTCCAGCGAGCCAAGTGTTAACAACGATGACCCAAATTTTTTGGAAGGAAGGGACATACTGTTTGAGAGGGGATGCCTTCAAGAACTTGCCAACTTTTTCAGGCTGCACACGAGCCCCCAGCACCGAGAGTTTCTTTTGAAAAACATCCCTGTCTAGATGCTCCCTCGACCCCGTGTAAGTAGGTGGATCGATGTCCAGATACAAATGCCGAGTCATCAGGCCAGATAGTCTGTTGAAAGCAGAAATAGAAAAGCCAGGCCGGCGGAGTGTTGGTAGAAGCATACAGTTTCCGACGATGACGCAGAAACTCAAGCGGCACCGGGGCACAACATATGTGCAAACATTGGAGATTAGATTATGCGCGCCCCATAATATGACGGAACCTCCCACCACTACCATGACAATCTCTCTGAAGCCAGACGTTCTACGGCATGTCGTCGACGTCCATTGCCATCCTACGGACGCAGGAGAAATACCACCAGAGGCTATGGAAAGCCTCGAAATCACCATCTGTGCTATGGCTTCCATGCAGTCGGACCAACAGCGAGTGGCTGCACTGGCAGAAGCATATCCCAACAAAGTCATACCGTGCTTTGGTAAAGTTCAACGTCATTGTCGAGACTCTTGTACTGAATAAAGAATCAGGGTATCATCCATGGTTTTCCCACTTAATCTCTCTGGATGACACTCTGTCAAAGGAAGATCACTACCGGAAACTACTCCTACACAATTCCTCCCCTGAGAAAGCTGAACAATACGCTCAAATATTTGACCAATTACTCCCATTGCTACCTGAACCCACTCCCCTATCAGATATCACGTCCAACCTTCGCGACAGTTTGACGAAATTCCCAGACGCCATGGTCGGGGAGGTCGGGTTGGATCGCAGTTTCAGAGTCCCATTTGACTACTTTGCCGAGGAAAGGAAACTAACACCATTCACCATCCCAGTGGAACACCAAATGGCAATCCTTGAAGCTCAGCTCGACCTTGCTGTGGAATTCAAGCGCAATGCGAGCGTTCACAGTGTAAAGGCGCAACAAGCTACAGTTGAATTCCTCCATAAACTAGCAAAGCGGCACGGGGAGTCGTGGTATCGTATCAGCGTTGATATGCACAGCTGTGGTTTCAGTTCCGAGGCATGGAGGGATATCGAGGTATAGGTTGGTTTGTCCACATATACTTCAAACAACTGAATGAAATCTTCAGAAAGCCCTATCCAACGTCTTCCTATCAGTGTCAATCGTCATCAACCACAAGCACCCCAACTTGAAGAAGCTCATAGCAACATGCTCTCCAGATCGTATTCTGGTGGAGTCTGACTACAACGATGTTACTCGCTGTACCCCGCAGGTGTTGGAAATGATTGAGCTCGTCTCTGAAGTGAAAGGGTGGGTAATTGAAGAGGATTGGGTGGAGAATCTGGATGAATCGGATTGGGGAGCAGTGAGACGGTTGTTTGAAAACTGGAAGCGTTTCAAGGAGGGCGGTCACCCGGTACCCGTTGGGAGCAAGCGATCGAGGAAGAAGTTGTTGGAGAACAGCCCTGGGTCGGAGTCGTAGCTGAAGTTGGTGCTAGTGGCGTTTGACCCACGTCATGACCGCATATAAGACAAGAGCAGAATCATGCAGACACCGATCACAACCCCCATGATAATAGCGTCCCTCCGTCTTCGGGATTTGATCATCCCTATCAAGTTGTTGATACCTGGCATTGTATCTAGACACATATGAGCGATGTACACAGCAAGCGCAGCTTTGAACGTACTCATGACTTGAACTATTTGAGTGTTGATCCCCGCTAACGACGTCCGTTGCCTGGAGAATTCGGCGCGTGTCTCGTATGCTTGACTGAGAGGATAGAACGTCGCCGAGTTAGAGCGGGGAAAACAAGTTCACTGCAGACTGAACGCACTCAATAATATCGTCCGTCATACGATGCGAACTATCAATTCTGCCTCTCTCTGCGAGTAGAGAGTCCGCAGCCGATGACTTGTAGGCACTAGGCGCATCCTATTAATACTGCTGCGCGAACCCGGGGACCACCCACTCACTCTATGTCGTTACGAACTCCAGACAGTAGAGTCGCTTGGTCAAGCGCGCTCTTCACGTTTCCCTGATGCACACCGTCAGATATCTAAGCGAAAGGGTGCTGATTTACCGAACGTACCTTGGTCCTCTTTAGTTCTCTAACGTTGTCCTGGTGCAGTTCCCGGTGTCTCTGAATGGCCCGCAGCATCGACGTGGAAAGCAGCTCTGGCTTGCTCGATAGTTCGCCCAATTGGTCGTTGATTTCTTGTAGCTGAAATGCTCCTTAGGTTATGGAACAGGTGAGAGTGCGTGAGGACTCACCTTCGTCGATAAATCGTCCAGTTCCAGTTCTAAATCCTTCCACCGTTCAGATGAGCCATTCGCTTCCAAATCCTGCGGTCGTGAGAGTGAAGATATTAGCTGTGAGTAGGACGTGAGCTTGGCGTCGAAAAGGTTTTCCAGGGTCCGGCATTGTCTGTGCAATTGGTCGTAATTCGACATGGCTGTTGGTAGCTATAATATGCCAACCCAAACAAGCGAATCTGGTAGTGGACGCAACATCACGGGAAATGCCGACTGAAGAGCCACGTGGTCATAATGGAGGGCATCTGTGACGCGAGTTCAAATCCCCATGTATTCACTTTTTCTCGTTTCTCATGGCATTCGCGTCTAAGTATGGTATGGTAATTCCATGCAAAAAGAAACGAGGGAATCAGCGCAAGAGAATTACTGCTACTGTAACAATCGATCCCTGAGACTTGCAGCCTGACGCACGGTCAAAACCCGAACCACGATTTCGCAGTTTGTTGTGTAGCCAACCTCTTAGCCTACGAAGGGTGATTGATATTAACCTTTGGCCCAGAAGAGACGGAGGTGAATCGACCTACCTGCGCTACCATGCCTCGGCTTCCTTGCTCCAGGGAGTTAAAACTTTCTTCGAGACCTCCAAGCAATTGCCCCCTCTCGCCCAGGGCTGAAGAAAGCTTGTTGTAGATACTCGCCTGTGCAGAAGCCGCGGTTGCAGCAAGACTAGCTGCAGTCGTTGATGCACCACCCGCCGCTCCCGAAGGGGACCTTTCGGCGGCTTCTCTCGACCTTTGAGCCACAAGTTCAGCCCTGTCCGGACCCCCGACTACCCGATATTTCAGCAAAGGTTTCAAGGCATCAAATGAGATACAGCTTACGGAGATTGTCTAACTGGTCTCCTGACGTTGATTGTCCAAAGCTGAGCCATGTCCCAACGAGCGAGGGCGGCCCCATGGATATCGGCTGAGGCTGAGGAATCTTGCAAGGCTTCATAGCAAAATCCACTTCTGGCGGAGAATATGCTCTCCGAATGTCAAAGAATGTGCCATATATGACTTGATTGATTGTTCCACCTGAGGGCCCCGGGGAGAACGCCAAAAAATCACCACTCTGATCAATGGACAAGCGTCTGCGGAGCGGTATATGGTTTTCGGAACTCTTCGAAGACGGCAACGAGACTCACCCTCGATCCAGGGGAAGTAGCTTGAACCGGGTAATAAGTTCGAGATGAGGAAGAGAATATGCAAAGACCTCTTCTTTGTCAGTGACGACAGCCAACGCTCGAGAGGCTACATCAAACAAAGGTGAGATGTTATTGTGTCTGAATCAACAAGTGTCCTCACCCATGCGCTGGACGACCTGAGCAGCGATAGCATTTCCTGCGCGAACCCCCCAGTCGGCTTTTGCGATACGGTCGCCGGAAATATTGGTGTAAGTCTTCGCCCCTTTCGCTCCAACGGTGATCAATATAGATGGCGAATTAGGAGACTCCGACCGGTATGAAGACGCGAGAAGAGAGCCAGTAGCACCGATCCTGGTTCCTGTCTTGCTATCGATCACGAAGACACCTTCGTTCAAAGGCTCTGATACGCCATGTGTAGCGACAGGCTCGCCCGAGACCCCCCATACTGCTGGTGAGCCCGATGGGACCAAAGTTATCACTTCTTGAGCGCCAGAGTTCCTTGACACTATCAGACGAACACGCAGTTTCTCGTCTGAAAATGGAGCGACCAAAATAAGCATGGCTGCTCATGCATGAATGGGGAGTTATTACCTTCCTCAAGGCGTGATATTGTCCATGTCAACGCCTTTGCAATGTCAACGCTTGCTCCGCGATGCTTAGAAGGTGAGAGCCTATGCTTGTCCTTAGTATTGGGGTCGCTACTGTAGATGATGCTTGGTCCACGCATGTCAACAACGACTACAGAGGCGTTTGAATATGACACCGCGAGAAATCCTACGCAAGTTTCAGTGAGACAGGACCGTTTTGAATACATTTCAGCTAGTGCCTACCTGTGTCGGCAATGCTGCAAGCCTCGACTTTGCCCTTATTCTTCAAGCAGAAATACGGCGACAGCCGACTGTGACTCTCGATGGGGGAAGAATGAAGAAGGACGATATCGTCGTTGTGTACCGCCTTGGATGAAGTGGGCGGTGAGTTGAAACGATGGACTACAACTTCTCCCGTGTCAAGCACAGTCGCGACCTCCAAAGCTTCAATAGCGAGATGTACGGCTTGGATCGCAGGAAAATTGGAGCTAGTGCATTTGCCGCGAGACAGAAGTTCACCCCATACACTTTCCAATTCCACCGTGAGGGCCACCAAAGGATTTGGGAAGTGACCAGTGAATGCTTCCAGTTCACCGCCAACCAAGAGCTGGGCGCTGACATCAAAGAAAAGGATACGGAGGTTTGCATTGTAGGTAATCATGAGACGATGAGGTTGGTACTATAGACGCCATTGCGTGATTATGAGATATTTATTTCAGTATTAACAGCCTACGCACTTTGGTTAATCGTATTTCATCATGTTTGGTCTGGTCTGCAAATGCTTGGCCCCCGTCAAGCTTGACGGCCAGTGCACTTTGTGAAGCCGACTTTCCGGCTTCACAAGTCCTCTCATATGCGTCCGCCTCTAGTGTCAAGAGGTAACCACCTCTGAGGCCGGCGCCACCGCTCAAGGGCGAGAACGGAAGAGCGAGATCAATGAACGGTGGGCGGTCGGGGTGTTCCGCGAGATCAGCGCCGGCTTCATGGGATTGCGATGGCTGAGCGCCCTCTGACGTTTGGCTTTCACTCTGAATGGTCCTATGGGGTGGGAATGAGTAGGCCCGAACAATGCGATCCCCGTCTTTGGTAGCCACCAGGAGAAGAACTGCGTATGGATCATACTGGCCTGCATAATGGGGGCTCTCTTTAGGAACCAGGAGAAAGTCTTGAATTTCACCGCCAACTGCGTATTCAGCCAAGTCGACTGGGCCAAGGGAGTTTACCATAGCAGCACGGTAAATGGGATCCAGTTCACCAGGCTGTGTCTTGGTCCCTGCTGCTGGCTGAAATGGAGGGAACCAAAGAACTGTCGCATTCCCGCCGTGTGTTGGATCTAGACCTCCCAGCACAGTCAACGTAGTCTCTCCACCACGAGGATCCGTTGAGTTTGGATAGCCACTCCAAGCCATCTTGATGACAGGTTCTCTAATCGAGAGCTGTTGTGCGGCTTGGCCGTCGACTTGAAGATGTGCTTCAAGTTTGACCGAATCGATCATATGAACGTTGTCTTCGTCGAAAGTGAAGACAGTTAGAGGGGAATTGTCGTCATCGACTGCCCAGAATGCCATAGCCCCATCGGCATGCCCGACTGCGAAGAAATGGCCAGATGGATGGATTGCCAAGCATGTCACAGGAGGCTGGCGGTGTGTTAGGATGTCCTATACCATCACCATGTTCATTATGAGACGTCGAAGACGAAGAAGAATGACTCACTCCAAACCCGTAACCTGCCCCACCGGGGGCCCCGGGTGGAAGAATCAGCTCGTACGCCCTGATTGTCTTTCTCTCGGTCTACATCACAGATCAATACAGTCGAATGCGGAAAACAAGAGGATCAGGATTCTTACAACATCGCAGAGAATGACACCGCCTGTGAAGACCCCATCATCCAGACGGCAGCCATTGAGAAGGAAAGAATAGACCTACCTTCATAGGCAATAAACATCTTGTTTAAATCTCGCGGGTGGAGAACTTGATCTACACATGACTGCCTGCAAAGCTCTCTTGAATAACGCCAAGGCTGGCTCGGCGTATCATAGCCTTCACTTACGACTTCGAGTCAACCAGAGATGACACACCCTGCGCAAGCATATCCTGCTGGTATAGTTTCCACATGTTGGGGAAGGTGTAAGGCGACTTTCGCAGACAACCTAGATCGTAGGTCTTGATTTCGCCGATCTGTAGGGCAAGAAACACCTGTGGGATGGTTCAAGACAAATCGAAAGGAGCATGCGTGAAGCAGACACACATGGGAGAGGGACGGGGACACATGGATGGTGCTATTGGCCTTGAGTGAAGTGCTAGCGGATATTCCAAGTAGATGCCCACTTTACATGGTCGAAACGCGCTGAGGTTAGGTATTCTGGAGCCCCAAACGTTGCTAAATCCCAAATGTGAAGTTGATTGTTGTTGTCTAGGAAATAAGAAGGTGATAGTTAGATCTTCCAGCGTGAACTCCCGGGAAGGGCTCTGACCAATGCACAGAATCTTGCGGGACGGTAAGGAGAAATTGAGGAACTTCACGCTAACAGAGGAAGGCGTGTTGATCTTAACATCAACTCCTGGACCGCCGTAGATGAATATCGATCCTGAAGATGTCCCTGTAGTGACGAATCGGCAAGTTATCATTTATTGAGAAGAAGAAGTACCTACCGATGGCGAGAAGCCTCGTAACTGGTTCCAATGCAAACGCTGTAACGTTCAATGGAACGTTGAGCGTTCTCAGATGGCCGATTACCCAGTCGTTCTCATCTTGGAGGTCGTTCGAAAGCTCTAGGAACGAAGCCTGCTGCTGTTTCGAGAACATTCCTTCACGCGTGGTGGAGGTAGTGGTAATGGTAGTGGTAGGGAGAAACTAGTAAGAATGGATAAGATTGATGAATGAACATATTAGTGGGGCGGCATCACAAGCGTGGTATCTACCGTAATCATGAATGCGATCATAGTGTACATATGCGAACTACCAAGAAATAATGCGTAATGCAAGGAAAAGAGTGTTCTAGGGATACATGCTCGAGAGACAGACGACATACGGAAAGAAAATCCTACAATGGTTGCTGCTATTGCTGGCGAGACATTCCAGGCCCAGTCCCAGCGCCTCGAATCTTACCCAACCAACTTCGTTTATTCGACTTGTCACCAGACGGTGGCGGAGGAGCAAAAGTCAGAGGTGGCAAGATGTTTAGCGGACTGTTTGTGAGATCTGCGATAAAGGGGGATGCAATAGCCGCTACTGCCGGGTTCCTGCGAGGAGATGGCAAAGGCGCTACGGGACGAGCGAAATTGCGGACAGGGGTGAAGCCAGACTGAAGGCTGCTCAGTACTCTTCTGACGCGAGGTGTCCTGTTTTCAATGTCATTTCTAGGGACGCTTTCAGCTGTGAAGGCTTGGGGCGGCATATTGTCGCAAACCTCAAAGTCATCAGGTGCACGCCGCTTCTTCCCTGCAACGCTCAGCGTCTCCCCGACCGGGCTTGTAGGCTTCTCGGGCATCTTGCTACGTTGGGGAACAGGCGGAAGCTGTGTCTCTGGGGTTTTTGCGCGCAGTGCCATCGAAGGACCCGACGCTACACGAGACAGGGACCGAGAACTCGAGGTGGAAGGGCGGTTCTGGGTTTGCGCAAGTGAAGACTGGTTCGAGCTCATGGAACGGGGTCGACTTGAAGTATCTGCCAATGGCGAGATCTTCGAGCTTGCATCACTCTTGGAGTCTGCTTTCGGTGACGAGGCTTTCAACGTCGCCAGCTTCGTCTGGAGTGTCTGGACCTTCCTTGTGAGGGATTCGACTTTGGAGGCCAGCTTCTTATTTTCCTTCAGCATCCTACATCATTGATCAGTTTCTCGTGTTCAAAACGACAGCCTATGGGACGTACTCCAATGTTCGATCGTCGTTCTCTTCAATTTCAGTGCATTTCTCCTTCAAGAGCTGGTCCATCTCCTGGTTGCGCTCTTCCAGCTCGGCTATCGTTTGTTCCAGGTTACTCTTCGATCGCAAACGTTCCACCTCCCGTTGCGCTTCAGCCATCTCCCGCTTGTGCTGTGCAGTGAGCAGGCTCAGGTTTAACGTAACCTTAGCGTTTGCTTGCTCTGCAGCATCGAGTTTGGTTCGAACGTCGTACATGTCCGACTTCAAGGCTTCGATAGAGCGTTCCCTGCAAGGAAATTTAATATCACGAAAAGTACGATAAACCTCGCGGGACATACCTCTCCTGAATCTGGCCTTCGAAATGCCTTTGGAAAGTCTTGTTCTGCTCGATCTTGGCTACAAGGTCGGTCATTTGTTCCTGAAGGGCTGTTTTCTCTTCTTCGGATGCCAGACGATAGTTCTCGGCCCTGTCAACCTCCTCCCTGAGCCTTTCCAGGTCCTGCTGCAACTCCATCACGACCGCATCGTGCTGCTGCTTGTAGATCGAGAAGGCTGACTCATGTTCATGCCCTTCGGAACGCCTTGATTGCTGTTCTTGTTCCAGTCGCGTCGACAGCTCGTGAATTTGATCATTCAGCTTATCGAATTCCTGAACGTTCTTCTCCTCCAATTGGGCAAATCGGTCTTTCTCGGCGTCAAGTTCATCGCGCACGGACTCAAGGGTGTTGTGTAGCTGGTCCAGCTCGCTGACGAGTCTCTGCCTATCTTGCTCCAGACGATCGAAGGACTGCTGCGCTTGCTCTCGACTCTGCCTCTCTTCCGCAAGCTCGGCTTCAAGAGCACCAGAAGCCCTGCCACGTTCTGTCTCTGCTAGACCAAGTTCGTCTCGAACCGCCGCCAATTCCTCCTCTGTCTGCTGCTTGGATTCCGTCAGAGACTTCATCGCGTCTTCATACTCCTGCAACTTCGACTGATAGCTCGATTCCGCATCGGCGAGTGCTGCTTCAAGGGAAGATACTTGGGATTGAAGCTGCTCCAAATCGCGCTCCTTGCTTTGCTGAATCACGTTCGCCTCACTAGAGCGCTGCAGAGAACCGTGTTCCAAGTCGCGAACGCGGTGTCGGAGTCGCTCAAGTTCCATCTCCAGCTCTCGAGTCGCCGTAGAATGCGCTTCTTCCATGCATTCCTTGGCGTCCCGAAGCAAATCCATTTCGTCCTGAAGCGCTGCTGATTGGACGTCGAAGTTCGATTTCAAGGCATCCGTGCTGGCGATGGTGCTGGCGTACTGACCCTCCAGACTGACGATCTGAGCGGTGAGCTGGTTGATCCGTTCATTGTACTTTTGCACAGCGTGCTCCAGGTGGCCGTTTTGCTCCTTCAGCTCGTCGATATGGTCGAATGCATCGTGCAGTTGTTCGTTCAAGGAATCGGAAGGGGTTGAGCTCTGGATTGCTCGCCGAGCTTTTGCAACGGTGTCGAAAAGGACAGAAACCAATGATACCACAGTCGAGTCGCTTTGTTCCGCCGAGCTTTCCAAGGCTTCCATGGCTTCTTCCATTTCTTCCACCCGCCCCAACGCATCATCCCGAACCTCCCTAGCATCAGCACAATCCTCAACCATCGCCGCCTTCTCCGCAGTCATCATTTCCAACTCCATCGTCATTTCGCCGATTCGTTCTTCTTGTAGGCGTATATTGGTTTCAAGACGTCGAATGTCGTGCTGGTGAATTCCAACCTGCTCTGTCCTCCTCATAACGCGCATTTCGAGCTCCTTGATTTGCTGTCGAAGACTTTGAGTAGCTTCTGTGGATGACATGGACGATAGTTGGTGGAATTGCAAGTCGCTATATCGACGCTCCGCTTCTGCCACCTCGTCTTGAGCCTTTTGCAGATCGGCCTCGAGATTGGTGACTTGGAGGGCCAACGAGGTTCGTTCTGACTCGACTTGTTCCACGGTCTTGGTCAATTCGTCTATCTGGCTGGAAAGGTCTTGAATAGTTCGATTCGACTCCTGTTGACTGAAACGTATAGCCTGCACTTCATCCTCCCAAGGCGCTTCCTTCTTCCGCAAGGCTTCGGCAAGATCATCTCGTTGGCTGGTCACGGCGTCCAGACATAGCATGGTGTCCTCCAACTTGCCTTCCAGCTCCCTCAAATGCTCACGACCGACCTGATCTATTAGCTCCTCTGACCCATCGTGATTCATAGCGCGATCCACATAACCGACCCGGCCAACAACAACACCCAGCGCAGTCAGAGCTCGCGAAAGCCGCTGCAGCTCCTGGTTCTTCTGCCTCATTCCCAGGTCGTAGGCTGCCTGCACGTCTTCCAAATGTGAGTGCAAGGCGTCCATCTCCAGCTTCATCTGACCAATGGTTCGAGCAGTTTCGTTGGGGCCGGCGGATGTGGTTGCCATTGACACTGAAAGTTTCGCCTCTAGGGCCTCGATCGCGAACCTTGATTCAGACTCGAGGAAGTGAACATCCCGCCGAAGACTATCGCGCTCGCCGCGGAGGCGATCAATGGCAGCCAAAAGCCTCTCGATGTACTCGACAGTACCTTCGTCGGGCAATGGTAACGTAGTGTCGGCGTCATCAGCCATGGGGTCGCAATCATCATCCATAGATGTGTCCTGTGGACTGGAAACAAAAAAATAAGTTTTTGATAAATCTCTTACAATCGAATACGTACCCATTGGCAGACGAATGTCTGCGTCCTTGATTGGCCAGTTCCGAACGAACACTGCTCAGCTCTAGCAGGAGGGACTCCTTTTCTTCCTTGAGTTTTAGGAGCTGTTGTACGAGTTTCTGAGTGCGGCGACCCTCTTCTTGAAGTTTCGACTCGGCTTGTTTCCACTTCTTCTCCAACGCCTCTACGTCTTGGGCATTGCGTAGCATGGATTCCAATGCTGATATCTTGGCCTCATCCTCTTCGATACGCTCCAATAGCTCTTGCTCCCTGTTTCCTCCCGAGTCACCTCGCAGATAGTTCAACTCTTCATCCTTTTCAGCCAGGACAGCTTCCAAATCAGCCACCCGGCCCGTCATCCTCTTCTCCAGCGCGTTCTTTTCATTTCCTACCCGGTTTGCCTCCGCTTGTACGGCAGTTAGTTTCCTGGTCACAGTCTCTAGCTCCTTCTCCCGTTGCTGTAGTGTGGCGCGTAGTTCACCGAGATCTGCTTCCAGTGTCGTGATTCTGAAGTTCGAAAGGGAAGAAGAGCGCGGACGATGGCTTTGCTTGCGCTTCAAAGAACTGCTCGAGGGGGTTTGAGAAAGGAGATTTTGAAGCTCGCGTACGCGCTCTTCGAGTCTGCCCTTGTCTCGTTCGAGAGACCTGCAGCGTTCTTGGTGGGCTGTTGACTCGTGCGACAGGGTTTCCAACATGGCCTCGAGGTCTCGTGTTCCCAGGTCGGAAGACTTGACCTTTTGCTGAGCAGTAGTGAGGGTTGCCTGTATGTTCTGAACGTTGAGCTTCTCGTCGCGAAGATCTTCTTTACATTCCTGGAGGTCGTTCTCCAAACTCAAGGCCCTTTCGGATTCGGCGCGTAGCTGGGGGTGAAATGAGTGGACTGGACCGTCGGTGCCAACCTCCTAAGGCCTCACCTTGTTGACAGTTTCATCGTATAGCTTCTTAAGCTCGTCATATTCGTTGCTTCTTCGGAGCAGTTGTGTTTCGTAGGAGGCAATTGCGGTTTCTTATTTCAAATCAACAACGATTTTCGATATGAACATACAACAAACGTACCTCTGGATGAGAGTTTCTCTCTCAGAGCCAATACTTCGTGTGAGGGGTCATTCTGACCCACTCCCCATGTTGCCATCGTCCAGCAGCGGGGTAGAGTTGCGAAGGCAAAAGACAAGAGTTCGGTCGCCACGGACAGACCAGACGAAAGCGGTTGGTTGGTCTAAGTCACATGACCGAATCATCGCGCGTCGCGTATGTCACGTGAATTTCATCCCCTAAAATATTTTCCGGAAGAGATATGCGGAACAGGCCAGCGGACTATGACTTAATTTTTCTCTTGTGAATCGGGCGGGCAGGCAGGACGGTTTTCGATTGCCGGTTATCTTTGCTCCAAATATTGCATCATAATTCTGATCCTGTCTGCTTGCGTACCCGCCCGTGTTGCAATGGCTGGGGGCCATATAAATCGTCGCTTTTTTTCATCTGGCGGGTCACCGTATCTCGTCTTAAATCATCCAGACATACCCTCCTTCAAATAGTCCCCACCCTTGATTTTTCTCTGCCATGTTGAACGGATTTCTCAAACCTCAGGCTGCGGCCGCCCCTCCTATGTCGCAGGCGCCGACCAAAGTTACCCTTCATCTTGGTCATCTACCTGACAAGACCGACATCAAGGCACCGTGGCCTCGCTCTCCCGGCGCGGTACGTTCATCCTCTCTTTTTATGTTAGACGAGGTGCTGAACTATTTTAGGTCAATCCCAACAACCCACCATGGCCCGCGTATCGCGGTTACCATGAGTTCTCGTTCGCCCATGCTACCATGCAATCTCGCCTGCCAACCATCCTTGGCAAGGCTATCGAGGATGCTATTCGCACGCTCAATAACCAGTCCGACGAGGAGCGTGTCGTTGATCTTTCTCAGTGCATCCAGCGGATGGAGGAGCTGATGACAGACCTCAGCGGCAACGCCAAGCTGCGTCCCATCGTTGACGACGGCGAAGCGGACGTGGTGACTTGGAATCGGGAGATCACCAAGTTCTTCATTGGCAAGGACTTCATGAGCGCACCCTGGCTCTTCGCTGAAGCCTACAAGTATCGCCGCTTGCACGAGTGCTTCAGCGTTAGCAAGTACTGGAAGGGTTACGACGTGTTCTACCGACAGAAGGTAAGCTACCCTTCACTCTTCATGTTTCAAGCACGGTCGTTAATCATGTCTCTGCAGAACGATACCTTTTCGCGATCTAACGAAGCAGTTTTCGAACTGGCTATGCGTTTCGCAGAACCAACGGTTAAATCAGCCAACGAAACCGCTGACTCTCTGCGTCTCATGTTTATGGAATTGACTCAAGGTTCTGTCCTCTCTATTCATTTACTGCCCGAGTATTGACTGACATTTTTACAGTCTGCCTTTGGGGCAACTCTACCGATCTCTCTCTGCTCATCAACATGACGGAAGAGCAGATTCGTTCGTTGCAGTCGACCGGTGGAGACGACTTGGCAGCYACAGAGCAAAATATCCTCGGTAATGACCTCGAGCGACTCTGGAACACGGTCAAGTCCTTGCGCAGCAAGGAGGGACCTCGCAGGATCGATTTCGTCCTCGATAACGCGGGTTTCGAGCTGTACTGCGATTGCGTCTATGGTAAGTCAAAAAGCGCTCTGCTTCGATAAATGGAGGTTAATGATCATCGATCAATTCAGCGGATTTCCTTATCCAGAGCGGGCTCGCTACGGAAATCCGCTTCCACGGGAAGCGCTACCCCTGGTTCGTCTCTGACGTCACCAAGAAAGATTGGGACTGGCTTCCCAACAACATGGTGTACGGTAATCTATTCCCCAACGCCTCCGAGGTCGAGATGGAGGCTCTCCGAAGGCTTGGCAGGCGATGGAAGGTGAGCACCCGTTCTTTATCTTTTATGCCCCTCGTGATTGACGATATGGCCCCCATAGCAATACGAGCAAGAGGGTAAATGGATCTACGAACAGCACCCGTTCTGGTGCACCGGCCATACCTACTGGGACCTTCACTCTGAGGCCCCAGATTTGTTCCTGCATCTCTCGAAATCCGATTTGGTCATCTTCAAGGGCGACTTGAACCACCGCAAGCTGACTTACGATTGTGCTGCACCCGCTAGCACCCCCTTCGATGTAGCCATTGGACCCATGGCCAGTGCCTCTGGAGCTCCAAAGGTCGCTAGCTTGAGGACCATCAAGAGCGACGTTGTCGTCGGTTTGGGTCCCAATGGCGATGTTACTGCCAAGCGTCTCGATGAAGAGGAGCCTGGTTGGAAGATTAGCGGCAAATACGTGAGTTCCATCGTGCCTGCAACATGTATTGATTGTACTGAACTGTTCGATAGGCCGTTGTATTGTTATCGGATGGGCGTCCAGGAGAACCCGTCAACTTTGATTGAATTTAGAATCTAGAGAAGCGAGGTCGACATAGACGACATAAATAATACCTCGCAAAGTAGAAAAGACTTGTTTGTGACACTAGAGCCGGCGCGATTCTATCATGTTGTTCATGTAAGCATATATGAATCATAGAAGACGTTCTCCCAGACAAAAAAANCACAACGAAACACATTAGACAAAACATTAGAGTACTAGGCAAGGCGCGAGGCTGTAACTAATCGAGGTCGTCAGACCAGCCGCCTGGCAAGTTGTCACTATTGCGGCGGGGAGGCCGGAAAGTAGGATCTGTGTTGGACCGACGGGGTGGGGAATTCGGTGAAGTAGAAGCAGAACCTCGACCGGAGGAGTGGGACCCATGTCCCGAAAATGCACCCAGAATGCTCGAAATAAATCCATGATTGTGACCGTGACCCCCAGCTTCTCGAGAAGGGGAAGGGAATGGCGGAGACGCCGGACGTGAGGATGCCGTGGGTCTACTGGATGACGTCGATGCTGGTGGCGGACTCGGACTTCCTGGTGTCGCATGGTTACCTGGCTGAGGTATCAAAGCATAACTGCGGAGGATTCATGAAATACAGAACGATAAACACGGCAGCTACATACGTACCGACACACAGGACACGTTCCGCTCGATTTCAGCCAAGGTATGATGCAAGGTTCATGGAAGGGATGTTTGCAAGGAAGGGTAACAACGATTTGCTCATCGGGGTCCTCCGTTTCTAGTTTGAACGTTTCTTTGCAAACAGCACAGTCGTGCTCGAGTGTGGCGGCTTAGGAAGGAGTCAGTGACCACTTCGACCAAAACCAAAACTGATACATACACCCAACTGTCAAAATCTCACGGGGTAGCTTCGCCATGATTTCTTCCGTCGCAGGAACAGGTCGATGAGCGTTCGAGTTTTCCATTATTTGGGTTATAATTTGATCGAGCGCTAAAGACGAATTCAGCTGCGAAAGCTGTTTGTTTTCCGTCGCTCATACCTTCTTGGTTGAAAACATAGTCTCCCATTCGACCAGGTTCTGGCATCCCAGGACCGCCAAGGCTTGCTGAAAGGAGGGCCGACATAGGGTCACGATTACCCAGTAGTGCGAGAAGATATTGAGCCATCATTGGTCCGGTAATCCTAGGTTCACCTGGGCCATTACCACCAGGCGGTTGGCCGAGAAACCTGACACAAAGGTCAGATCGGTCTTTAATGTAAAAAGCATGCTTACTGGGACGCGGTAGGAATGTGTTCACCGCTATTTCGCCTTGGAGGCTGTGCACCGAGAGTATTGGGCCCTCCCAAATTCATGGTTCTTGTTCCACCATTGGAACTGAATTGAAGCGAAATACGGGAAGGCTGGGTCGAAGGATTGAACATTCGAAGATCCATGTCAAGATGGGGGTAAACAGACTCACTGCTGATGAACCGTCCGGCTGGGTTCTTGCGCCACTCGTCATTCCTCGATCCATGAGCGCTTGTAAGGTAACTGTATCCCCTGATTTAGAGCTGGACGGAGGCCTCATGAGGAAGTGTGCTCACGCAGAAACGTGTCAATTCCAGGAGGGGGAGCTTCTCCATCGAAACCACCATCGTCTCCATGACCAAACTCGCGTGGATCATCGTTTGGGTTCTCCATCTAATAGAGCGTCGTCGATGCAATGAACATCATGAGAGCAATATTAAAGAGTACCTTCTCCACGAAACTTCCATGACACGAGGCACAAATTGGATCGGGCGTCTGTCGAGTATATTAAATACAGGTAGGTCGGTGAATAAACACGAGTCATACCATGAGTGGCCTCATCTCGGCGTGGCACTGGGGAAATCGGATTGAATTAGTGAGACTGCAGGAGAGTGATAGAACAGATCGAGTACTTCATGGCAGTACCAAAGAGGTTCTGAGGGTGGCATTGTATCGTCAGAAGTGCTGTGAGATGAGTGTCAAAGGGAGTTGGTGGTGGTGGTCGTGCGGAGAGTCGATGGACACAAAGTCACCCTGATTAGGCATCAATGACTGTGACGTCGTTGTGGGGGCGCGTGACAATTCGCATCCAGGTCCCCCTGGCTTGGCCTGAAAGGTACGAGACCTGTCCTTCTTTTCATTCTTACCACCATGGCCATCTCAAAGGTGAATATCTCGTTTCCTCGTCTATGCCTGTGGCACAGAGATGAATTGTATAAATGTTCCCTATTATATGATCTTCATGATCTCACTACTGTTTATACGCTGAATCCTCGATCGTCTTATCTATGGGAGGCTAACAATCTTTACTTTTTGGACGCAGGTCTTTCCGCGGAACCAGCGATAAGGCTCTCAGAAGGTTCTAGTAACTACCCATTGTACCGAATGTCCATGAAATCCCATGAACGTGTTGAGAACACAGAACGTTGTCCGTGAGAATCGCTGGTGGTTGTACCCTGCATCCCTCAACGTGTACGTCCACTTACACCACACTCCACTACGTTGGGTGCTGCTCTCTCAGTCCTATTGCTCTCCAAGCTTCAATCGCGACTGGAATCTTTGCAGCCAGGCAATGGAACACCAGGTGCCTGAGCTCGGCTACTTGAGGACGGTCCCGAGCATACTTGTAGCTTTTCATCTAGGAAGCACCATCTTCACCGCCATCGGAGTCCCTGCATGCATACGGAATCCATGGAAAAGAGTCTCTTCTCCCTTCAGGAACTTCCTTCACCTCCACGATCTCATAGAGCCTGTCGACCTCAAGCTTCCAGCGCGGTTGACTGAGCAGCGCTTGCTCATTTCCTTGTCATGCCTCGAGGCGTTTGCGTGGATAGGTCGAGCGGTATTCCAATTGTACCTACAAGACCTGAGATGGGCAGCAATAGATGGTCTTTACGCCTTGACATGGGTATGCTTCTAGAGTCTCCGTGAACTGCTCGTTTAATTGAACTCTCACCCACCTATAGGGTTATATCACAGTGTCCAATCTTGTCAAGCCACCCTTGACCCCGCCATACCTGTTCCTTGCATGTTCGGCTACCTTGGCATCCCTCGCTTTCTATGACCTCGTAGCTTTGATGTTCTCTGGAGGCATCCTCTCAAGTTCGGCAATAGCCACCATGTGTTTCTTGGTCCTTCACTGCTCATTCATCGCGGTGGGTGGGTGCTTCCCATTGAAACCATATAGGCCAGGTTTGAACGTCGCCGAACCCAGTTCTGCAAGTCTAGCTTTCACCAGTTCTGCTGTGACCTATTCACTCATGAATACTTTAGATCCCTACATCGACACAGACCTGTCCTGAGGATAACGTTAATTTGTGGACGTGGAGTTCATTTTCATTCGTTGAATCCATCATTCGTCTGGCGTCGACACGAACACTCAATGAAACGGATTGTTGGAGCCTATCTCCATTTTTCAGCCACAAGAATATTTTCACGAAATGTTTGGAATATAGAGCACGGTATGAGCTCTAGCTTCACCCCTGCTCAACAGCTGCTTACTTGGTCGATACAGGCATCCTGAACATTCTCTCCTCCGTTTCCTACTTGTTTCCAACTCCTTGGACCTGATTCTGGACGTCACTTTGGAGATGTGGAGTGCCGTCATCGGTGCGTCTTTTTTCCAATCAGCTTTGGTATGGCCCGCTTGAACCTTTCCTTCAGGTTTCGTTCCACCCTACGCGTTGCAGCAGATTCTGTCCGCGCTAGCCGATAACTCTCCTGAATCGCGTCGTATTGCCTACATCTGGACATTTATCACATTCTTGGCCAATCTTTCCTTCGCTCAGGTGGATCTATATCAGCGATGGCACACACGCCGATGCTATGAAAGGACTCGTGGGCAGCTTTTCTGCATGCTCCACTATAAATCCTTGAAGAGAGAGGAAGCTAGTGGCCAGGTGTCCAAGGGTGAAGGTGAAGAATCTAGTGCCGACCTGGGCAAAATTGTCAATCTCATGCAGTGAGCAATACTTTGACACCTTGTGGAACGATTAACTCACAGTACTTTTGTAGGGGAGACTCATACGCTGTGGCACAGAGATTCTGGGAATTCTCTGGGCTCATAACGGCACCTGTTAGGATCACGATTGCCATGATCTTCCTTTACAAGTACGTTGTGTAAACTGTCTTTGAGGCCATTCTGATCATTCTTCACCCAGAGTACTAGGCTGGAGCGCTTTATTGGGCGTTGCGATAGTTGGCATCACTTATATCCTTAACTATCCCCTAGCAAGATACAACATTTCCGTAAGCAAGCCCTCATCTCGCAGTGTACAAGTGCCATTCTAACGATTATAATAGATTACCCGCTCGTCGTGGAAAGCTAAAGACCGAAGAATGAAGATCGTCGACGAGTTCCTGCAGAACATCAGGTTCTTAAAATTCTATGGATGGGGTCAGTGCTCTCCTGTTCGTCACGATCCTGACAATATTCACTCATGTACACCAGAGTATGATTGGTCTCGCAAGACAGAAGATGCGAGGGAAACGGAGCTCAAATGGCGCGTGAAGAACAACATCGTCGATACTGCGGTATCCTTCATCTGGTAATGACTTTCCTCGATGCTAGTATTCGATATCTGACAGGCTGCATAGGATATGGATGCCATCGGCGACAGCCTTGGCATGTTTTCTGTGTTACACCCTCATCGCAGGAGAACGCCTCACAGTATCAAAGGCGTTCACTTCAATCTCTCTTTTCTCCTATCTGCAAGAACCAATGATTGCGCTTCCAGGGCAAATATTTGCAGTACTCCATGGTACTTCGTTTTCGCTCTTCACTTGTTTGGACAGACTTTAATGCTACCTTCAGCGTACGTCTCAATGCAACGTATCGAAGAGTTCTTGAAGGAAAATGAAGTCCCTTTGTGGGCATGCTCTCTTGAGAGAAATGTCGGATCGCCAGAGACAGAATCCACCCACGATACGGCAGATGTTGGCTTCAAAGCTGCAACCTTTGAATGGGAAAGTGGTAGTGCTTCGTCGGATGCCCCTGCTCGCTTCCAACTGGGACCGCTTGATGTTGTCTTTCCTCAAGGAAAGTTGTCCATTATCAGCGGCGCCACTGGGTCTGGAAAGAGTGCCCTGCTAGAGTCTCTGCTAGGAGGTAAACCAACACTGGCCTTTTGATAGTCGACTCTTGCTGACTCTTCCGCCAGAGATGCATTGTATATCAGGGAATGTCATAATTGACAAATCGAACCAACGCGTTGCCTACTGTGCGCAGAGTCCTTGTGAGTGCTTTTCCAACTGGTGCTTTCTTGTCCCGCTAATGGATATCGTCCTTCAGGGCTTGAGCATGCGACCATTAAAGACAACATACTCTTTGGCTGCACTGCTCCATTTAGTGAGGAAAGGTATCACAATGTTATTTATGCTTGCGCTCTGGAGCAAGACCTTTCTATCCTTGATGCTGGTGACATGACAGGTGAGCCTACCTCGCTCTTATCAAAGAACTCATAATCATTTCTTGTTTGCTAGAAATCGGAGAAAAAGGCATCACATTGTCTGGAGGCCAGAGGGCACGAGTTGCTCTGGCAAGAGCTCTTTATTCCCGAGCAAAAGTTCTGCTGCTGGACGATCCGTGAGTCGCTTTACTGCCAGTAGCATGTGTATATGATGGTGACCGTTGCCATAGATTGGCAGCCGTTGACATGCATACTGCCCAGCACATTGTCAAGAACTGTTTCTCAGGACCCTTGAGTGAAGGACGCACGATTATTTTGGTCACCCATCACATCACACTATGTGTACCCTCGGCGGCCTACCTCGTTGAATTGAAGGAAGGAAAAATTTTACATCAAGGAACAACCGAAGAACTTCGTTCTCGTGGCTTGCTGAAAGCGATCGTAGAAGAGGAAGAAAAGCCGTTCCAGGAGGCATCAAGCTCGCATGCACCAACTGATGTAAACGTGGACGAATCGAAAGGATTCGCAGCTGCTCGACCATCGGGAAATGGCAAACTAGTAGAGGCAGAACATAGGGCCGAAGGGCGAGTCTCCCTGAGAACCTACCTTACCTACATCCGTGCAGCTGGCGTCTCCTGCTGGATTGTGACCTTTTTGCTCCTGGTCATAATCAGGGTAATCAATATTGTCAATCAGGTACGTGGTGCACTTGCACTCCCCGAGTCATGGCCTCAACAGATTTATTTTCAGGTATTCCTCGCAAAATGGGGAGAAGCATACAAAGAGAGTTCTTCGTCTCACCCATTGACAATGTTCACTGTCACGATCCCCATCCGTTATCCGTGGAGCAACCTTCCATCACCAAATGACGACGTCACACCTTGGCTCAAGATGTATCTCTATATCTCGACTGTAGGAGCGCTATCAGTCTTCTTTTATATCGCGCTTGGTTATTATGCCAGCCTTCAAGCCTCTCGCGCGCTCTTCATTGCATTGCTACGGCGCCTCACTCGTGCACCGCTTCGGTTCTTCGACACCACGCCAGTTGGCAGGATCCTCAATCGTTTCACCTCGGATATCAACACTATAGATGGGGCACTGCAAGGATCTGCTCGGAATTGCCTTTCTGGCATCCTGAACTTCTTGGCATCGTTTGGTGTCATGCTAGTTCTTGTACCGGCTTTTGCACCTTGGGCCCTTTTCATTGCTTGGTTATATATCAGGCTGGCTCCATCATACATCAGGGCCGCAAGAGATCTCAGGCGGTTGGAATCGGTGTCGCTCTCCCCCGCCTTCGCTGGATTTGACGAGCTGCTGCGAGGCATCACGCATATACGCGCTTTTGGAATGGAAAATCGATATCAAGATAACTTTTACCGCAAAGTGGATAAATTCCAAAGCTTTGATCATGTTTATGTGAGTGTTCAATTTCTCAAGTGTCGCTCTTCGCCGTTGAAACAACTTCTGTAGTGGCTCGTGAACAACTGGCTTAGTTGGAGATATGACTGTAAGGGTAAATATACAATTACCGTTCGTGTGCTGACCATACCGACAGGCTTGGGATCCGTAGTCGTATTCGCCGCAACGTTCTTCGCGCTCTACCAGGGCATTAGCGATGGGTCGGCTGGAATTGTCATCGTTCAGGCAGCGGTGTTCGCAGAAGCAAGTCGACGGCTTGTCCGCGTCGCTGCTCAGTTGGAGTTGGACTTTAACAGCGTGGAGCGTGTGGTCGAATATCTCGATGTCCCTCAGGAAGCGCCTGCCATCGTCCCTGATCACAGACCGCCAGCCTATTGGCCGTCAAACTCCGGATCCCTCGTGGTTCAAGATCTTGAAGTCAAGTATGCCCCTCATTTACCCTCAGTTCTCAAGAACATCTCTTTCTCTGTCAATCCTGGAGAGAAAATTGGTGTGGTAAGCTTGAAGGACTTTATATGTCTGGGCCAAAACTAAAGTACTAACGAATGGTAGGTCGGAAGAACGGGATCAGGAAAATCTACGCTCGCATTGTCCCTGCTTCGAATGATAGAGCCAACCTCAGGATCGATTGTGTAAGAAAAATCTGTGCCCTCATCCAGTCGTCTCAAGCTGAGTGTTCATACAGGGTCGATAATCTCGAAATATCGAAACTGGGCCTCGAGGACCTCAGAACAAGAGTCGTACGTTTGGTCACTTGTCTTCAGTTGCTGGGGTGTTCACTCAACATCCGCCGAGCAGACCATTGTCAGTCAAGATGTATCAATGTTTTCCGGGACTATAAGGAGCAATCTGGACCCGTTGCAGAAGTACAGCGATGAAGAGCGAATGGCGGTTTTGGAGCGATGTCATCTTACATCGCGCCTTGCGTTCCGCCCATCCGAGGCAGAGCCTACCTTGCTTGACATGCGTGTCAGCCAAAACTCGCTGAGTGCTGGAGAGAAGCAATTACTTGCTCTAGCGCGGGCAGTTCTGCGAGGCACCAATATTATCATCATGGACGAAGCCACCTCGCAGATTGACACGGAGCTCGATGATAAGGTTGGTCATTGGTAGTTTCGTGCCTTTCGACATCCCAGCTGAATGTATTATTACAGATCCAGAAAACGATTCGCGAAGAAACAGCAGGAGCTATAGTCATCACGATCGCCCATCGGCTGAAGACTGTGATGGACTATGACAGAATCCTTGTTTTGAGCGAAGGCGAGATTGCGGAATTTGACACGCCCGCAGCGTTGTTGAAGAAAGACGGTGGCACCTTCCAGAGCATTTGCAAGCAAAGTTCAGACTGGGGTATCATCTCGAGAATCGGGAGTACGATATAATGGGTTTGTAGGTTTCATATTTCAGTTCCTGTATCTCAAGTACTAGGCTATGAATAGAAGAGTTCGATCGCGATGCTAACATCACACTACGTATGCCCGCCGCGATGACACGCGCACAAACTCTTCCACTTTCATCTCACCGCCAATATTCGTGACACCCATTCATACCCTTCGCCAGGGAGCAGAAGCCAAGGAAAACGCCAATGCGTGTCCATCGATTCTTAATGCTCGCCACAGGTGTCCTGAGCACGCCAATCGCATGGGACGAGAAACGGGGCCTTATAGAGCTGCTTGAAGGGCAGGCAACCTCAGCTACAGTGATACCGGCTGGTAATAATGCCCCTTCTCTGGCGGGAAGTTTCGACACGGCAATATTAATGCAGACAGAAGCAACGATGATGACGGCGCACCATCGACATACGACCACCACGAACATCGCAGGCGAAACAGTCGCCAGCTCTGCTACAAACCTGCACGCCCTGACGGCGGCTGCTTCAGCCCTCCTTCCCCAGCATACCGAAAACACAAAAGCGGGCCATGGCCAAAACGCGGATGCGAGTACGGGTACCGCGAGTGCCCGGCCCACCCCNATCTATCACGAGCGTTTCTGCGACAAACAACGATATTTCCTCTACACCCCCAGGCGAGTTGGCACAATGGAAAGTGATTGGAATAAGCATCATTTGTGTGACATTTGTGGCCATTATCATCATCGCGGTGACTTTCTTCGACACCTGGACTGCGTTCATGAAGGATATTATCGGATGTGGAGGGTGTCGGAAAGGCCGAAAGAATGAAAGAGGCGAGCCGCATTTGGTGCCGGATTGGAATCGAAGGACCTGGGAGTTCAAGTTGGCGAACGAGGATGGGCATAGGTATCCCACTATGGCGTCAATGGACTCGATGGGCAAGGCTCACAGTTTGACCGAGAGTACGTTGTTTTTTGTTTCGTATTGGAGACAGAGTGCTCATGGACAACAGGTCCCTCCACAGTGGATTATGGGCACCATGCAGAGCAGGCTCTTGGAAGGAAACCAAGCACAAGATAAATATGGCTGAGAAGAACTCGGACGCGGGCGACACCATCAGAGTTCATGTATTCGAGGGCGTAGCAGGGATACTCTTTTCTAGATAGTCCGAGATAGCGATACCTGCTGCCCCCACAACAAAGAGAGATAGCGAAATTTTTGTCCTTGTTCTGGCAGGCAGTGCTGGAAAGCATGAGTGAATTTTGGTGAGATATTACTGAGAAGAGAAGCTTACCCAGCCATGACTGCAGCATATTCCTGTTTTGAAGAGGTGGGAGGTTCTCCTTGTTGTATTTTGAAGGGTTGGTCATCGTGGTACGTGTCTTCCTGGATGGTGCTAAGCGCGAGGAGCGCAATGTTCGGCTATTTGAGGATAACCTGATACTCGGGCCGGAGTAACCGGGGTACCAGCTTTCTTTCCGAGTCTACCATGTTTACGGGACTGGTGGGTCTCTATTTATCCATTGGTCTGTCGCGTTCTTGAGGGTTCAGCGCAGATTGAACACGTTGGAAAAGTCTCCTCGATAGTGACCGATGCAGCGGGATGCACCCTGAGGATCGCTGACTCTGCCCCGATTCTCGGGGACTGCAATATTGGTGACTCGATCGCGGTCAATGGTGCTTGCTTGACTGTGGTCGAGTTCTCCAAGGATGAACAGGGCGGATGGTTCACGGTTTGGCTTGCCAATGAAACACTCGATAGGACAGACCTGGGTGCGTTTTGGCTCTATCAAGCGTGGTTCTCTTATTGATCTGCGCTTAGGGGAACTGAAAGTCGGAGATGGCGTGAACCTGGAGAGGGCCATGGGAGGCCACGGCAGGTTTGGAGGTCATTTCGTTCAGGTATGTAGTTTATGGACAGTCGTTGAGCAACAGTAACATCCTCCGAAGGCCCACGTCGATGGAACTGCAACGATCGTCGAACGTATCCCTGACGGCGACTCACTCCGGTTAACCTTCCAATTGCCTGAACCGACACCTGAACGGCCGTCGCTGCTGCCATTCGTCATCACTAAGGGATACATCGCTGTCGACGGTGCCTCCTTGACGATCACCGGGGTCAACGATGCGGAACGCACGTTCAGCCTCATGCTCATTAAACACACGCAGGAGAAGATTACCCTGAGCAAGAAGCCGATCGGAGCCAAAGTGAACGTTGAGGTAGAGATGGTTGGAAAATATATTCAGAAGAGCGTTGTCGCTGCGCTCGGCGGGGGAGACGACAGCAATGGGCTTCGGGGTCTGATTGAAAAGGTGGTGGAAGACGTATTGAAGAAACGGGGCTTGTAGTCGATATGTAGTAGGATGGAATCAAATACAATGATTTGTAGGCGCGCGGCATTGACCGACAACTGTTTATGTCTTCTCCCACCACGCTCATTTGCTAGGCCTACCATGGAGGCCACAGAAAGGCGAAAGGTTGCCCCATATCCTCTTCACCGTCGCCGTCGTGCTGAACCACGGTGCTAGGTTACGGTCAAGGTTACGTATAATAATGCCTCTTCCACGTCTTCAAGACCCCCTTCACGAACCAACTCTCCACGACCACCATCACCAATCAAGCTTTCCGAGTCGTCAGGCTCGACGACCACCTTTCGACCCAAGGCGAAGGTAAACAGTTCTGCCACCGTCCGAAAGTCACCGAGCGTGGTGTCGGGTTAGTGTCGTTTTCGTGGTCCATGCCCCGTGTTCACCAACACTTCCCCAGTCACACCAAGGCCAGCCTCGCCAGCGAAATTTACCAGAGCTCAGAATGGGAATCTTTCGCCCACATTCCAGCCTCGAATTGTGACCTCGGGTGTAACGAACAAGGCCATCGGGCGGCCCCAGACGCCTGTATCTGCACCGGGAACTCCTGATGTACGGAGAACCCATGCTCAGTCCGAAGTAGGGAAGAACCCTAGTGCTCGAGTACGGGATGGAGGTGCTTCTCTTCATCACGCAATGTCCTTCTCTTCTCTCCAGACTTCAGGTACGTAGCAACGTCGTCGTTGCTCGCCGATTCCACCTGACAGTTGCTTCCCAGCCCTGGAGAAGAATCCTTCCCCGCCTGCACTTCGTATACGCTCAAAGGTGTCCAACATCTCCAGGAGCGCGAGCGAAAATCCTTCCCCTTCTTCCCTCCATCCTTCGCCACGACTTGGACCAACTCAAGCCCGAGTCCGTTCTCCATCAACATCCTCAAACGTTTCTCAGATGGCCAACACTGTTCGCGAGAACACCTCGCCACAATTCTACCCCATTACTACTGCAACATCAGCCGCTAATCCTCATAGGTTTAACCCAAACAGACCTAACCCATCACCAATATCTGGTCACCATGTCTACCAAGGGCTTGCTTTACTGAATGGTTCCCAAACAGCACCCAGAGCGAGAGTCAACAGTATTGCCAAGGTCGATATATCAGCAATACCACCACCACCTCTTTCTCCGCCTATCTCGGCATTATCTTTTTCCTCAAGGTCGTCGGTCTCACAATCCTCCACGTCCCATGTGGAAAGTTCCCCCCTCAGCGTTGGACGACAGGACAAGAAGCGAGAAAGTTCCGCGACGGAAGTACCCAAGCCGGTACCAGATTTCAATAATGATGATTCTCCAGAAGAGCCACTTAGTTCAGGCCGGGACTCTGACCACAGTGAGCTTAAAGTCAAGGCAGCGGCCAAGTCCAACAGAAAGGTATATTTACTCGGAGTCGATGTAGTCTTACCTTATTAACAACAGTTACACCAGATTGCTGATCTCGAAATCACCAACCGCTCCCTGCTCAGCATTAATGCCACCCTCGAAGCCACGAAGAACAGACAAATGAAAGAGATTCGCGAACTCCGTCGGAAGCTCAGAGAGTCCCGGCTGATTCTACCACCTGGCGCGTATCGAGCCTACAAGTCATCCGTGGGCCCCGAAGAAGAGGAAGAAGAGGATGAAGAGGAAGACTCGGAAGTCGAGAACGCTGCAGAGGGAGACGGGGATGAGACCTACAAACGGGTTAAACTCATGATCGAAAACCTCATATCCTCTGGCAAGAAAGCACTAGAAACCAAGGTCGAGGACTTCCAGGAAGGTGGGAAGGGTGGTGCGAAAGTCCTTACTGCAGAGGAGGTTCAGTCATGGCACCGGTCGAATAATGACAGTTATTCGGAGTTGGAATCCGATGCGGATATCTCGCAGACGGATATCTCAGTAGCGTCTTCGGTTAATGGCGACGATGACGAGGAGGAGGGCCCCGAAAGTGGCGGGATTATCTCATTCCTCAGCCAACTCAACTTTCCAAGATCTTCCGGGCCTCCCATTCGCATAAGCGAGGCATAAAACGTTTCTAGGCTCACTCTCCAAGCCACAGCTATTAGATATGCTCCTTCGCACTCTAGACTTATGATACCCACTGCATTATTATTCCTGGGATTAATATCGGACATCCCGACTTTGATAGCATTAGCCATGCGTTTAATCCAGTCTATGTACGCATCCAAGTCTCCATATGTATCAATCCTATTAAAGCTATGGTATCGAAGTAGTACTTGGAACCATCATACTAGATCTAATCATCATCGTCGCCTCGCATTAGTTGAGCACGTTTCGCAAGCTTTGGAAAAAATAAAAATGAGTAAATGAAGAAAGAGGAAACTAATGAATAACTTACTGCAGCAGCAAGATCCATCTGGCCAGGTCCACCTCCAGGTCGAGCAGCGCCCCCGCCACCCGCATTCTGGCTGGGTCGTGGTGCGGTCGGAACCGCAGGCTTAGCGCCAGGTTTAGGAGGTATGACGGGCTTCGGCTTCGCAGCGATGGGAGGCGGAACCTTGGCCGCAGAGCTTGAAGGCCTCGACGCTGCGGGAGTGGTATTCTCAGAGGACGCAGCGGGCTTCTTCCAAGGAGTCGCTGAGCCATTTCCACCCCCCATTCCAGGGAACACAGCGATTGGTCTGGCCGAAGCATCTGCCGCTACTGAGGTAGGAGTGACCTTGGGAACGTTGGACGTGGGTCGCGGTCTGGCAGGAGGAGGTGGAGGCGGTGCAGCGGCGGCAGGAACGGGCTCGAGATAGTTGTATGGCGCCCAAGCGTTTGACGCCCCGGGTTTCCCGACAAGCCACCATCCATCTTCACCTTCTTCAATCAACTCCACTTCCTCTCCCTTCTTCAAGGACATTTCGCCCTCTTGACCCTGGAAGTCATATTTGGCACGGTACATTGGCTTCGAAGGTTGAGGTGGTGGAGGTGGAGGTGGAGGTTGGGGTCGAGCAACAGGTGGTGGGATTGGGCGGGACGAAGTCGTTGTCGAAGGTTTTGGCACAGCTGCAGGCTTGGGTTTGGGGACGGAAGCCGCTGGTGAGGTTATCGGGTTAGAGAGGACAGGGGGTTTAGACTGTCCAGGAAGTGGTTGTGGCTTGGGCTTTGGCCGGGAATTTGTCGGTTTCTGCGGACGTTTCAGTCTCCTGCAGCTATATGACAGACACAACTTACGGAAGGACCGCCTGCCCGCAACAATTTGCCTTGAGTGATAGGTCGAACGACGCCAGCCTTGCGTTTGGCAGGTGGCCGCGAAAGGCTCCCAGGAGGCTCTCCTGAAGCGACATGTACAGTATGGCTCTTGTAGGTATCGTCCTTGGCTACGGTCTCGTCTTTGATGAACTGAATCTGTGCTTTCTTGTCCTTCTTCTTCGTGTACTCCAATCTGGTAAAAGTGAGCGAAGGCGACTTGGAAAGAACCACCGAACGTACACAGGTGCGATGGTTAGGTTGACTTGAGACTGGGTTAATTGCATCAGGTGTGTAGTAAACTCAGTCTTGAAGTAGCAGCTGAGAACAGGATCTCCTTCCGGTGTCGGACCAAGATTCAAGATCTGGTGAGTGCGTCAGATTATGCTTGTGCTGAGGCGTTTGAATTGCGACGTACAAACCAGTCATCACGAAGAGTAGACATTGCCAAAGACTTGATGGTAACCAGAGGTACCTTGCGATCGACAGTGAGCACTGTCTGCCCTTGCTGTGCAGTTGCGACCACGATATAGACGGCTTTGCCGGTCTGACAACACTTTTATGAGCGATTTCGAGGGATATACTTCTGGTATACGCACCAAAATAATATATCGTGGACTTGGTTTGCTAGATCGGCCGGTCTTCGAGACGAGGAGCTGCCCCCNTTGCACTAAAAGCGGCAGATTCGTCGCCTACAGAGGCTTAGATTCAATAAACTCGGGGAGACTCATGTTCACTCACGACCAAGACCACAAGCCGACGCGAGCTCCGAGCCCAATGCACTTTTGCCGTTGATATCCAAGTAATCGCCGATGAAACGTCGGTAACTGAGAAGACTGAATCTTCGCCTTTCCTTTCGACCGGCAAGCAATTGGTGGCCATAATCCCTGATTTGTGCATACGCCAGGCCTTCCTTGTTGTTCTTCCAGAACCGCTGTATACGTCGAGCACATTCATGCTTATAGCGCATGTAATTCCGGAACGCTCTTTGAATTCGAGCGGCCATATTATGCCAATAACGGTCCCGCATGGTTTCCAGTGCGAAGAGCTAGCAAACCTGTGAGTGAACAACCGGAACGAGAAAGGGACAGAGTACTCACAGTTTCCGGGTTCTTGATGAATGCTTTCGTCACACCCATTTGCCACTCCTCCTTCGCGATACCAGTGTCCTTAAGGATCTGCTCGCAACCGGACTTCGCGTCTCCTGTCCAAGTATATTCGCCAGCGTAAGACGTGTGGGGCGACAACAGATAGAATCGTTCAACGATCTTTTCGAACGTGTTACGGTAGGCAAATCCTGCTCGGCGAACCCGAATATTCTCTTGCAAACCAAGGTATTTGATTTGATGTAAGATGGCTTTCGTGTCGTATTCCGAGGAGCTACGGTTTTGATTAGGCTTGATGGTTCTGATATACCATGGCTTAGCTTTCATGAGTTTATCGACCAGAGCGGCTGCCGATTGCTGGTGGCTACGTTAGTAGTGTCCAAACATGTCGTGCTATAGGCTCACCTTGATTCTGTCACTCGCTGTTGGAGGCCGCTTCTTGCTGTTGGGATCAGGCCTATCGGGGAAGAGAGACTGCAGGAAAGAGTTTCCGCTGGATCCAATGAGGTCCAAGGTATCCTTGATGAGAGAGTCCTTGTTTTTATCGGTCATCCCCGCGACGTTGTACATCACATCACCAGCATAATGTTTAACCAAGAACTGTGCCCCACGAGCTTCGAAATGGAGGTGAGATGACAGAGCCGCAGTTCGCTGGATGAAACTGTTGTCTGCTGCAGTGGGGTCAGCATGAGCGGTCGCACATGCGTCATTCAGCGCTGCGAAGATGCCAGGAGGTCGTTTTTNCTTCAATCAAGTCACAGACAATCTTGTTGTTGAAGAACTTGATGGGCGTCCACTTGATTTGTTCTCGAACGTATTCTTCCTGCTCAGTCTTGAGAGTCAACTCAATGAAGATCTGCTGCAGCTTTTCGTTGACATAATTGATGCATAGCTGTTCAAACGAGTTGTCTTCGAAGATTTCAAACCCGAAAATATCCTAGAACATCTGGTGAGCTCTCTCAACGCGACTCTTAGAACTTGAAATTTACCAAAATTCCGACGACATGAGCGTAGGCTGAACGGGTTTTCATAGACACGTTGACCCTTGAAACGATCCACTCGAATAGATTGTTGTAGATTGCTTTAGAAAGCGCATCCCTTCCAGAATTGGCCTGGGCGGGGTTGAGAGGGACATCATAGACCGACCCTCTTTTACTACCGGTCTCCATCGTACGAGAGGTGAGCACTTTCTGAACGAGCGCCGAGTCAACCTCCATCAGGTAGGCCACGAAATCAGTGACGCCGGAATCAGAAATATCCGAGCCATTGCTATCGTTATCTTCGAATTGAACGTTTCCGAGCCAAAGGATGATAGCTAGCATCTTGAAGATTTCGTGTTGTTCCTGAGCAGTCAGACCAATCACATTCATCGCGTTCTAGACAGGGTTAACTCGGAGACAGTTTACGATTGAATAGTCGCTTACGATGGTGCCTTGGAAGTCCTTCGTATCATCGATGTCTGAGACGTCCAGACAGTTGCTCATGCTGGTATAGGCGTATGCCTCAGGTCCTTGGAGACCAAAGGCCTCTGAGAATAGTTGAGTTCCTGGGTCTGGGGGTATAAAGTCAAGATTCACGTACCGCGTTGCTCATCGCTGGCTGCTTTCGTAAATTGGTAGAAGATGTGGAAATTTCGCTCATTCTCGATTTGTCCGACCACACGTCCTTTCTCGAGAAGGTAATTGGTGATCTGGGCCCCGACAGGTTCTCCCCGGTCATTGAACATAATTTCTAGGTATTTTCCCTGTTGGAAATATATGCATCAGCATCGGCAATCCACGCGTATCCAAGAGAAGTTCTATACGTACATGTCGACTCGAGTTGTTGTTGCGAAGGGTTTTTGCACAACCGAAACTTTCAAGCAAGGGATTGGTTGCCAGAACCATATCCTTAATCTCCTGAATGCCGCTATCCTGACCCCCAGAAACCTCGGCGATATACTGCATAATCCGTTTCGCAGCCTCGGTCTTCCCAGCACCCGATTCAC
Organism: Candolleomyces eurysporus; assembly: GCA_027579435.1. Classification (NCBI taxonomy): domain Eukaryota; kingdom Fungi; phylum Basidiomycota; class Agaricomycetes; order Agaricales; family Psathyrellaceae; genus Candolleomyces; species Candolleomyces eurysporus. The sequence continues at coordinate 23,481 of JANBPK010000885.1, read as the reverse complement.
CAGAGATGATAACGCATTGATTCTCCTTGTACGCATTCATGTTATAATAGGCACCTTCGGCGATACTGAAGACGTGAGGAGGGACTTCTAGTCGATTCTTGCCCCGGTATCTCTGCAGGACCTCATCGGTGTAGATACCCAGATCTACGAACAAGGAGGGGAGGGTCACGGGCTTGAATCTATCAACCTGCGGGGGNTACTTACCTCTGAACGGATTCACGGATATCAGAACTGAGCCAATGTATGTGTAAATCTCCTGGTTGGTCCATCGTTTCTGCAAGTTCTCGTTGACACTCTCATTGCTGATTGTCGTCAATAGCGTCATGTCAGAAACTCCAACTTGTTTCTTCTTGAAACCCTCTTTCCAATCGGCCTATGTGAAGGTTATCGTACCAAACTCATGCCTTCCCTGGTAGACTAAAGACTGACTTTTGCAACTTTGTTATTGCCAGCCCCCTTCTTCGCCGCTGGGGTCACCTTCTTGCCAGCTTTCTTGGACGGCGCCTGAAGCCAACGTTAGCTGAATTTCAAATGTTCTTGAAGGAGTAAAACTTGCCATGTTGTCGACGTCCTAATGTTAGATGAGGTAGAATGGAGTATTAGGTCAAAGAGTGAAGGCAACGCAGCACCGCTGCACAGGTCGCTGCTGTAATCAAATCAGGGTTACTAAATCCATTTGTCGCGAAGAGTGCTTGCATTGAACGATTAATACAATTGTACAAAATTAAAAGCGTTGCAACGTAATTGTTTTATTATTTCAACAGTGGTACAAGTACTTTGAGAGTTTGCAACAAACACTGTAGGATATGGTCAGGGATGGGAATCGCTTCCCTGCGCTTGACTAGATCCAATAGCGCTGTCTGCAAATCTGTGAATTGCTCTTTGTACTTGGCAACGGCCTCCTTCAACTTGGCATTCTCGACCTGTGTTAAGAAATTGAGGACACAGATAACAGCTCTGTGGATCGACCCCATGTCCTCGCGAGCCTCGCTCTCTCCGCCGTCGGAAGGGGGCAAGAGCAGCTGCCTCATGATAGGCAGGAATCTGCCCTTCTCCATCTGTAGCTCGTACAGAAGGTTGCACGCAGAGTCAGTGCTCATGAGAGTAGCCAAGGCTCCCGATGCTGCTAGTCGCGTCGGAAGGTCCTCGACGTCGCATATTGCCAATAATAGCTGCAGTTTGGATTTCACTCCAGGTGAGCTTGTACCATCACCTGCGAATCTTTTGAAAACCTTGTCCGACCCAGCGATAAGGTTGCACACCAATTCCATCGATGCTCGACGGAGGAGGACGTGGTCCTCGAAAACGAGCAACTCGACTCGGCTCAGGAACCCTTCGAGATCCGCGATGCGAGAGGCGACATCAGGACTGTGAGATGCGAGGTTAGTTAAGGCCATCATCCCTTCGAATTGTTGGAGTTGGTTGGTGGAGTCGTCTACGACGAGAAGGGATAGAGGCCGTAATGCGTCATAAATTGGGCCGATATCGGCGCCATAAACGTGGAGGGGGGNAGGAAGTGATCGAAAGCTTTGCTAGCGCCTGTATCGCTTCAAATGGAGGTGGCTGCTTTATTGCACTAGCTTTGTCGGCCGACTGTGGTGAAGAGGCGTGTCGGATGATGAATTGAAGTGCTTTCGAACCACCAGCCTGTAGTACCTGGCCCCTCAGGTCTTTATCCTCGACAACGCTTAGGTATGCACGAGCGACGCTCTTGTGAATAGCTTGACTGTCCGTGATAAGAGCGAGAGCGGAAAGCTTGGGAAGAAGCCCGGCAGAAACGAGGCGCTGGACACGAACTTTAACGTGTGCATCGTCGTTTAAAACAGGTTCTTCCCGGCCAGCGTTCGAGGTTTGAGAGGCTTTGGACATTTTTTTGAGCCTCTCAATTTGGCGCTGCTCTTCGGTGAGGCGAGGTCGATATCCTATAAGGTTGGCAATGATGGTCGCTACACCATAAAGAAGGGGAGAGTTGGTTGTCGTCGTTGGACCAGATGGTTGTTTTCGAAGTGGGACGAGAGAAAAAAGGCTTTTCAAGAATTCCGCGTCGCTCGAAAGCCTCTCTTTCGTCTCGGGGTCGGTGCTGAGATATGCGAAACCTTCTATAGCCTCCACTATTCCAGAGTTTGCGTCCTGGGAAATGACGATGCGTTTCATCATCGTGGCCAGTTCATCAGCACTCGTAGATGAGTCGCCCTCGGATGGTTCTCCGTTTCCGTCTCCTGCGTCAATATAGCCCCCTTGCCACAGTTTAACTCGGGCTACTCCACACGCTGCAGCCAATTCCTCGTGTTTGGATTGCCTGGACCCAATTTCTAACCATTGCCGAGTGGGTGGCGGTATCACTGCGCGACATTTCTTGTGTCCGCTGGCCTCTGCAAGTAAACGAGCAACGGAGAGCGACAGCGATGCTGAAGGCGTGATGTCAGCGCTATCCATGATGTTTTCGAGCGTTCCCTCCTTCGTAAATATGACTATTGCTGCCTCAGCGTCAACACGAAATGCTGCAGTGAGGAGGGAGATGCCGCGGATGAGAGAGGTTTCGTTCGTTTCTGCTAGATCCTGGAGCACTACGGATTCCAGGATCCCTGCCAGTCTCTCTGTAGCAGAGGTCGAAGACGCTTGACCGCGTTGTGGTGAATTTTGACGGACATTTTGACACAGCAAGGACAGAGCTAAGTATGCCTTTGCTTGATCTTGCGATTCGGGGATGAAATGCGTAGAAAGATCTTGTAGGTCGTTGGGGGTCAGTTCAATGGATTTCTGTACTTTTTCCAGCAATTGATCCATTTCGAAATAGCTGATACCTGAAAAGAGGTTCAGGGTAAGCAATAAGACGACATTTAGCCAAAGAAACCCACTTGGAGGCGATCAACAGAGGGCAATCGAGGCTCTGACAAATCCGCCCAACCTTGACATCAACCTCCACCTGGGTGGCTGACAGAAATGCCTCATAAATATTCAAATTCTGCTTATCGATTTCCTCAATCTTCCTTGGACTCGAGCATCCTCCAGACGCTTACAAGCCACTATGAATTCTCACAGCATCGACGGTGTCGTGTTTGACGACACTGGACATACAGAAGATCCTTATTTTAGGATTCCTTCCTCGCCTTCGTGGTTCTTCGCGCTAGACACCTTGACGCCACCATCGCCTTCACCCTCGGCATCTAGTATCACGTCTCTGGATTTCGACGAATTTCCTATCTTTCTTGTGGACTCCGTTGCACAGAGCTCTGTGGAGTCGTCCCCGGATTTGCAGTGTGATCTCTTGGGAAGCCCTATCTCGGACACCGAATCTCTTTCCTCCATCTGCAGCTTTGGAACCTTTGGGCCTCGAGCTCATGCTCGACTTCTGGGCTCAGTGTATGGACAGCCCGAGCCTGTCATCGTCGGAAAAGAACACACCTACCTGCCCTGTGGATCGCCTCTACTCGCCGCCGCCACATCGATGGACCGTTTCGCTCAGCTTTTTGCTCCTCCCGCGCTCGAGCCTGTACCCCATCCTCAAGCTCTACCCAGAGATTTCGCGACATCGCCCAAGACGAGCCCAATGCACACTGCGACTGGAAGAAGCCCTCCGACACCAGACCTAGACCCGTCCAACCAAGATTTCGTTCATGGCATCCATGCTCAAAGCTTCAGACATGTTCCTCCGACCCATGGGCAGAAGACTGTGGTCCAGGGCTCCGTGAAAGAACGACGGCCAATGGGCGGGGAACGAAAACGCGCGGCGGGGGTTATCAAGGACATAGGCCACTTCGGAGGACAGCAGGAGCCGGAGTTTGTCTGGCTACATGGTATATCCATCGACCTCCTTATCGACCAGGAAGGCTTCCGATCTACAACGCCGTCATTCAAGTACTCTGGAGTCAATCGCTCCGAGCGGGACAAAACTACGTGTACTGTCACCTTCAAGGCTACTTCCAAGCAGGGCTTTCACTTTCATTATAACCCTTTCGACAGTTCTCCTGTCCTGCGGCGGGTTACTATCCATGGCGAAGAGAGCAAGGACTATATATCCAAACAAGCGCAACTCACTCTAAAGGCTAATGGGGTGTATTCTGTCCATGGAGCCGAGATATCGTCCTTATCGCCCATGCATTCCCGTCTCTTCACCCAGATGGGACACGATCCGGAAAAACTGGACTGGGAATTCAAGTATCGAGTTGAAGATCGTGTCGATGCATATTATGGACGAGTTATCGACGGCGAGAAGACATTCATTCCGTTGACCTTCACTTGCTCCCCTTGGTTACTCCATCCTTCGCAGGGCAAACGAGTCAATCTGATCCACATCTTCAAGAAAGGCGTCGCGCCTAAATTGACTGCTGAGAAATTCAATCCTCCACCCACTCCCATACCCGAGATCTCTATTACCTCTGCCAATCCCGACTCACCAGGCCTGGTTCAGGACGAATTCATCGGTCCATTGACAGGGGCCAAATTGCATCGTCGGACGCGGTCTCATGCAGTTAGAGATGTGCACGAGAGACAGGAGGCTAACGTAGGTCCACCGCTCAAAGGGTCTTCTTACGACAACTCGAATGGTGAGCATCGGGCTGGTGGATTGGCGCACGGTTCCCCTCCGAAATCGATCCTGAGGCCGGTGAGGAGACGGGCTTCCTCATTCGGGGAAGGAAGTTGGTTGTCAATGTAGAGTATCGATATAATATTACTTTTGACTCCTTGGAAAATAAGCCTAGAGCTCGCGGACAGCATGGCATGGGGGCCAACCAGATAGCCTGGCTTGAGTAGGCGCCCAGTGTCGGGCCGACCTCGGACCGATGACCTCATTAATGCGCAACAATGGGACACGTCTCTCGTCCCCACGGCACGCAACTTCCAGTCCTCCTTCCCACTTCTCAAGCACAATGTCTAGTATCACACACGTTACCTCGCTTTCTCAGCTGAACGGAATCTTGTCCAAGTCGAAGGACAAACTCACGGTGTGCCCATTCCTGGGTCGGTTAATCAGACGTTGAAGCTGACTCGGAGGTTGGTCCGCAGGTTATCGACTTTCATGCAACATGGTATGCCCCAAAGACCTAGCATTCTGTATAGGGCGATGCTTACATGGAATTCTCGCTTTTAGGTGCGGGCCTTGCCATGCTATCGCTCCCAAGTTCGAGTCCCTGGCTCGGGAATACAAGAATTCCAACTTTGTGAAATGCGACGTCGATGCAGCAACCGACGTTGCCTCCGAGTATAAAGTCACAGCAATGTGCGTACGGCGCTCATTCGTCAATCCAGAAACTGGGGGGTTACAGCGGTACTGATTTGAGATAGGCCTACTTTCGTGCTGTTGAAGGGGAGCACCAAGGTGGATCAGGTGCGGGGAGCTAACGCCAGGTCCGTCCTTTCGCCTATCTCCTTGACGCTGATATCGGAAACTAACTGGAAACTCGGAATATAGTGCGCTGGAGGCTGCTATCAGCAAGCATGCATCGGGGAGCTCTTCGTCGACCGCATCATTCTCGGGCAAGGGCCAGAGATTGGGCGGCGGCCCAGAGCCCTCGGATTTGACTGGGGAAGCCAGAAGAGCAGTCGGAAACGCAACGTCGGGTGTTTCTGGTGCTTGGGGAAACCTTGATCCTCAGCTCAAAGTATTCTTTGGGTTGCTCGGTTTGTATGCGGTGTTCTGGATTCTTGGTTGAGGATACATATTTAGTCCTGATATTCAAACGTGTATTTTACATTTATTTGAGAGGCTGGTGATGATACATAGTATTGTACACGAACATGTCGAGAAACCAAGAGATTGAGAACTTCAAGCAGTCATAGATGCGGCCCTCAGGCCCAACCCATTGCAACGAAAGCATTGCGAGCGGCCTCTTCTTTGGCGGTCTTCTGCTTGCTTGATTGACCACGTCCACGTTCGACTCCGTCCACTAAGTGAAAATGTTAGAGCGTCTGCTTTCCAGAATAGCATGTAAAGGAGGTACGAACTCATACAACGGACAGTCCACGATGGGGTATGAGCTGCTCCCTCTTTGTGAGCAGAATAGTCAATGCTGACTCGCCTCTTGGTGGCAGTCTCATGGACAAAGGACAAGGAAATGAGGTTCGTGGGGATGGATGAAGACCCCGTAGGAGGTGCATTGGGCGCTGGGTAGCCTGGTGGAGGGCCTTGTGGGTAGCCGGGAGGCGGCGGATTGGCAGACGAAGATGAAGCAGGAGGAGTTGGAACTCGATCTTGCATCACAGTATCTTCATCTTCAATTTTGACTCCTTCAGAGAGGCTGAGTAAACCAAAGATCCAGGCGTTAACCACTCGGGCACCTCCAGAATACTGGAGCGCCCCGATGTAGGTAGTGAAATGCGTTGAGGCTTCCTGCGCAGGTCTGTAGCTGAGGAATCATGAGAGATATGATGGCTTTCGGACTCACAGCAATGCTGGAAAATATGTTATCTGCGGTTGTTACTGGAGATCGACGGACGCGATTTTTGAGGGTAGGATAAGCATCGAGCCACTCAATGATCTTTGGGCCTTGGATCACTTCATTGACTTTGACCTGACACGAATCGGTCAGCTTTGCATATTGGCTTGAGACAGAGAGGAGACTCACTATGATTTCTTGGGCAGTCAATTGAGGCGTGTGACGGAAGTAGAATTGTGTCACTGCAAAGCTCAACGCCTGTGAGCCGAGGACAGAGAGGCGCTCAGCATTTCCGAATCCCGGCTTCAATTCATCAGGAGTGGGATTCAACGATCTATGTGTAAAGACTTCGAGAGTCAAATCCAGCTCATCAGCTCCCTGGAACTCTGGTAAAGGGGGGAGATTGGGGGTGTCTTGAGTGATGATCATGATACCAGGTTTCCAGGAGATGGGAGAAGATGGGAAAGCCTATATAGGGCTGACGTCTTCCTTTTATCTGTCCCAGACTGCGATCACGGAGAATTCCTGGATATGTCCAAACTGAATCATGGTGCTGTGGTCCATTGGCAGAAGCAGTGGCAAGCGGAAGCAAAGTCGTCCCAATGAGGCAAACGGTCGTGCGATCACGTGCTCCGTTGTGCCAGGCTCGTGGCCGAAACTGTCTTTCCTGCTTCACCACAACCGAGCGCGTTTCATTCGCCCAAGGGATATTGCAAAATATCTCTGGGCCACCATGTCCTCAAAGCCTGGAGATTCAAAGTCCCTGCTATCCGAGCGGTATCTCGACCATCCCTCTCAGCGCTTGTATGCTCTGAGTCTGTTTCTCCTGTGCCAGGTAACATACCCCTCCTTTGCACCCGTTGGAATCTACTGAACGGTCCACGTTAGACTGTGAAATTTACTGACCTTCTATGGTACCTGTCATCAAGCTCTGACAGCCTTTCATTATGTGGAAAATGGCTCCTTGTCGACACCACCTTCGTCTTGCTCGTAGCGTTCTTTCGAATACCTCGCTTGAACTACAGTAAACCAAGCGTCGCTTTGCAAATCCTTGGGCTTGCTCTCCTCAACAGCCTCTTGTTTGGTGGCATCAGCTTGAACGGGCCGGTTGTCTTCGGGAGATTGTTTGGCTCGGCAAGTGGTCAAGGTGCGTATCTGCCTTTCATGTATTTGGATGTAATTGACGCGTATATCGTAGACAATATCGTATCCACCGCCCCTCGCTTCGGCATCTTCGAATATCTCGGACCCCTCAGTCTCGTGCTCCCTGCTTCATGGGCAGGCTCCCGTGATGCGCACCTACTCGGGCAGCATACCGTGCGCATGTCTCCCATAAGCACAGCCAGACTCAACCCACAAAGCTCCAACTTCTGCCTCTCCCCCACGTCCAAATACGTTTGGATCCCTGTTCTCCTCAATAATACAGAGGCTTCCGGGCTACGATACACACATACACACCTTTCCCCCAGTTCGGACGGTACTGTGAAAGTAGACCATATCGACGTATCCGGAAGGGAGCTAAAGGGCACGACCCAAGCATATCACGACATGCTCCAGAACACACGGCCCTCAGTAGGTGGTAGTCCCTCCAAAGACGATGACGAATACGATGAATACGACGAAGAGTCTGAAGACGTCACCAACCCGCATTCCAACCTTCAGAAGACRCAAACAATGCTCTACCTCCGCGTTTCCAAGCCTGGAATCATCAGGCTKGAGCAAGTCCTCGATACMTCTAATGTTGAAGCACGCATCTCTACGACGGAGGTCACTGTGGTCCCATGCCCAACGGTCACCTTCCTGGACGACAGCCAGAGCAACAACATTCAATGYGCTGGGCAAGACACCAAACGCGAACTCATGATCAGTGTATATGGAGTGCCACCATTAAGCCTGCGATGGTGGAAATCCATCAATGGAAACCGCGAACCTTACCTCGTTGAAGGGATCGAAGGAGACCATCACTCCCGGCCTTCGTCTCAGCAGAAATCGTCGGCTTCCCATAAGAACCTGGAACCGCARAAATTGCAGATTCCYCTTACMCTTACACTCAACAACCCGGGTACATATGTGTATGGCTTGGAAGAAATTGTCGACGGTGCCGGCAACGCTATTCGAGTTGGCGCCGAAGGCTCTGCGGATGTCTCCCCGACTCGGTCTTTCAAGGTCCTCAGTCGACCAGCAGTGTCGTTCGCCCATTGCAGTCTTGAGCGCCCTACCTCATTGCTGATCGGATCCGAAGCCACTCTCGACATYCACAGCGTGCACACCGACTCCCTCGACGCTCCCTGGGAAGTATCTTTATCSTATCAGCCTCCCTCKGAATCTTCAGSGAAGCACAAACCGTACAACAAGGTTATCAAAACCCAAGAAGGAAGCAAGGATCTCTCTTTCTTAGCGAATGCTCCCGGAGAATACTCGATTGCGAGCGTCAAAGGCAAAGTCAGTTTATTAATTTGTCATACCTCGCTTCATGCCCTGACCCGGTTTTCAGTACTGTTCTGGTATGGTGCTGTCGCCAAGTACCTGCAAGGTTGTCGAGCGACCCCGGCCTTCTGCTGAAATTGAGTGGAAACGCATCCATGAATGGTGAGCTTGGCCGATATCCTTCCGTTTAGATGGTATCTCAMAGGACCCTAGCTCCGGCGACACTGGCGTTTCTGCCTCCCTCATTCTCCGAGGAACTCCTCCTTTCCAGGTCACTTATAGGAGACAACGCGACAACGAAGCACCACGCGAGTTCACTCAGACTTTCACTCATTCRCGAGGTGAATTCTCAGACCAGCCGGAACGCAGTGGTCATTACATATTCACCTTTGTGAGTATGAGCGATGCCAACTACAGGAGAGTGGAGCTTCAGGGTCCRAGCATCGAGCAAATCATTCACCCGCTGGCTTCGGCCGACTTTACTAACTCGGGAGGAAGGGGTAGACCGCCCATTAGCACTTGCTCGGGACARGATATCGATGTCGACGTTACTCTCAAGGTGTGTTCGCTCCTCTGTCCTCTGTTCCCAGCAYCTMATMTAGGTTNTTTCNAAGGGAACTGGTCCTTGGAATTTGGACGTTCAAGTGATTGGTCCGGACAGCTCTGAAATCATTCCATATCACGGTATCGAGACTTCRAGGAAGATTCTYAAAATACCCGTTCCGAAATCTATTGCGCGGGATGGAGGAGCATTCGAAGTTAATCTTGGTGCGTTGACCTACCCAAATTCAAAGAAGGCTCTGTCTGACGATTGATATAGTCAGYATTGAGGACGTCTACAAATGCAAGCGACCCATATCTGTTCCTGGAGTCGTTGTTAAGGTCCGAAGGACGAAGGTGAGTTTTCAAAGACACCAGAAGAACTTGTGAACTGATTGTTTCGTAGCCCACYGCACGATTCTACGGCAACGATGAGGAGCGTCGTATTGCAGTTACTGAGAATGAGCAAGCCAGCCTTCCTTTGCGGTTGACGGGTGATGGGGTATGTTTCAGGTTTACCRCTGGGAGCGTAGGTTGACYCATAGCCCTCTAGCCATGGAGAGTTCGTTATCGTCGAACAGATTTACCGGATKCGATTGCTACGGCCCGCCTCTTCAACCCCAACGATGCCATCCAGGTCARCCAGCGAGGTGTCTATGAGATCGTTGACGTACGTTACAAATTTGTGRTCCATCGAATTGGTCTAATGCTCTCTACAGGTCAACGACTCGCAATGTCCCGGAAATGTCGTTGCAGAGGCAGCCAACTACAAGGTCGAATGGATCCCAAGACCTACAGCCAAACTGTCGCCAGAAACAGACGCGACCCATATTGCTTACAATCACAGCTACATTCTCAAGACCGTTTGTGAAGGCATCAGCGAGCACGTTGATCTTGACCTGACCGGTACGTCTGTCTGTTCATCTGACTTGKTGGGTCCATCCTGATTCGTCGCAGGCCATTCGCCYTTCCAAATCATGTACAACATTGCTCAGGGCAACGAACATGGAGGCACGCGTCTGTTGGATCAGCCTACCATGAACAGCATTCAACCTCGCACGCGCTTCCAGCTTCATACAACCGTCCCAGGACGTATGTACTACGAAGTCAAGCAAATTGGTGACTCGATGTATCCCCTCGAYAAGACCTCCAACGCGATAATTCCCCGGGCACAGCGGCTTCTCTTYGARCAACTCGTCGCTCGACGGCCATCCGCTCATTTCGAGAATCGRAACCGTATGACCTATTGCTTGAACGATGCGTTCGTTCCYCTTGACGCATCATCGAAGGACGGTGTTGTCATCCTCGAAGGAACTCCCCCATTCAGCCTCACGCTCAGCATCAAGGACGTCTCAGCCAGTCAGATCAGGACGTTGACTGTCGAAGTCCGCTCCAACAACTGGAAGATCGATTTGCCCTCGTACATGTTCACCTCCATCGGTCCCCACCGCATCACCATCCACTCGGTGACGGATTCGTCCAACTGCGCCCAATCGGCTCTCGACCCTCTCTTGACCTCGATCTGGGTGGACGTCGCGGAGACCGCCGCGATCATTCCTTTCGACCATCGCCAAGAGCTGTGTGTGGGCGAAATGCCCCAGTTCCAGTTGGAGGGCATCCCGCCGTGGACGATCGGGTACCGCGTCAGTGGAAAGTCGTACACCAAGGAAGTCAAGACGTCGCCTTTCTCCATTTTGCAACAAACGCCGGGAGAGTTTACGATCAACTCTATTGCTCATCAGCAGAAGATGTGTAAAGCCGTGGTTGCCGATTTGCGGTTCAATGTCCATCCTTTGCCTTCRGCTCAGGTTGGCCATGGAAAGAAGATATACCAGGATATTCATGARGGTACGCGTCTTTTTTTGTTAGGTCGTTTCGAGAACGGAGGCTAATTCTTTGCGCAGGCGACCAAGCTGAGATTGTCTTCACTCTYATTGGGGAGCCACCGTTCACRTTCACGTACCAACGATCTGAGCCGACACCCAAGAAAGGCGGAAAGCCTGGCCGTGTCCTGGAAACGCATACAGTTTCGCGAGTGATGGCCCACGAATATTCCATCTTTTCAGCTCTTGAAGGTATGCACACATTCGCGGAAGATTGATCTCAGTGCTAACCTGGTTGGYTTTTCTTAGGTACCTGGACAGTCACCTCCATATCCGACAAATATTGCAGGTACCCTCCTGTTCAGCCTGAGCTCGGAGTAGAAAAACAAAAACGGTGATGACCACTATGCATGCATGCCATCTTGATGAACCATATCACACATCTTAGACCACTGTATAGTATTCATGAGCTCACGCAATAATATGTGGTTCAACGCAGATCCAACAGCATTTTTATAGCAACTTCWGTGGCTTCCGATTCGTAAATTGACTTCCTAGCAGATATCCAAACTACTGTCCATATTTTTGCTTAGACTTGGGCAGATGAAATGTAGAACCACTTGGAGACTGAAGGGACGAACRCTGAGTGAATAGAAACAGGAATAGTGARATTGAAAACTTACTGGAAGGGTCAATAAGGGCAGGAGGCTTCCTWGAGTCGGGAGGAAGGTTGACATAAGAAGGGTCGTTCCTGGTAACGAAACCAGGAGAGTTTTGGATAGTRATGTTGCGGCTATGAAGGAGGACTATTTAAAGACCTGAGAACATCGAGAGCGACGAAAAGAACTTACATAGAGAGGTCRTAGGAGGGRGTCTGCGCGGGGGTCTCGCCAGTGATGAGGCGGCGCCATGCTTCGTGGCACTCGTGGATGATTTCAGTGGCATACTTCTTGTTCTTGGCCTCACCAGAGAACGCGAAGGTGTTTTCGGGCTTTCCATCGGGAATCTTGTAGATCCTAAAGGGTACATGGGTTCRGTAAAAYATTACCCCTGAGRGAGCGAACGGGCGTACCTGAACCACTCATTGGTGGCCCGGATGAGACCGGGGAGGTGCCTCTCGACATCYTCAATGTCGTTCAGCTTGGASGCAAGRGGRTCCTGGACGTCGACGACGATGACCTTCCAGTCGGTCTCGCCTTCGTCAAGGAGGGCCATGATACCGAGGACCTTGACCTGCTTGACCTGGCCGACGTAGCCAACCTGTTCGCCAATTTCACAGAYGTCGAGAGGGTCATTATCACCCCTGGCCTTGGTCTCAGCGTGAGTTTGACCGGGATCCTCCCAGGTCTGGAATAGATAAGATTAGATGAGGCGGAACGACGAGGATGAGGAGGTTGGGTACCTGAGGGAAAGCACCATAGTTCCAGATGTAGCCGTGGTGRGGGAAGCAGTTGCGAACGAAGCGAAGCTTGCCCTTCTTGATGTCCTGCTTGATAGGATTGAAGGGCTCCTCCTTGGAAATCTCGAGCTTGGCGTTGGTCCAGCGCGGCACCTCGACGATCATGTTGAAGATGCCGTTGCTCTGGTCAGCGAAGAGGGGGATATCGTGGAACGGCGAGACAACGGCGCCATTCTGCTCAATRAAGACGCGGTGGTCTGGACGATGGCGGTCAGATAACGGGACCTGGYGATGACGACGACGCGCACTCACCAAGGGTGTTGGGAGCACCGATGAGGCGCGGGGTGTARGCTGCGGGGGCCGTTGAGCGCGACGAGGAGGAGAAATTGACGCGATGGGCTCACCAGAAGACATGGTATGTGATGATGGGGAGGAAGAAAGAAAACGAAGCTGCTGGGAGAGACGTTGGGCYGTATTTGGACCTGAGGCCATTCTGCTTCGGAAGAGGGTGGCGAGCTGAGCAAATAAGAGATYACAATCTTATCGATATGTATTCGTCATTCTTGACAAACCTTTAAAACATTATTTCCCCGGACCATTTTCAAGTGGTGAAATTCAAGTAAATTGAAATATTGCCAGCAAGCCTCTCCGCCTGATCATGTACATAAGCGTCCCTTATCTTATCTATGTGCYCGGGAGTCCGCTCAGGATCTCCTCGCTGCTCCCGCCCTTCCGGGGCTGCGACAGTCCTCCGTTGAAATCCAGTCGCAGCAGCAGCCGTTCCACGTGCCGTCTGCTATCCTCCATGTTCTTATCAATCCGACTCACGTTGACCGTCGATCGATTCGCCACACTCACGCCTAAAAAGACACTTTTCGACGTGTCGACGCCGCTTGCGAAACCCTGTTGTGATATCGACCCGTTTAGCTGCTCGTAGAACGATTCCAACAGATGGCGCAATGTCTTCGGTCGAATGAGTACATGTCTTGGAACGCTTGGAACCCGTGCTTACCTCGTCCATTTCCGCCACAACGCCCCATCGTTCCTTAACCATCGCCCCAACCCCTTCGCCACCGGAGCGCAGACTCCCCTCAAAAAGCAGTGCAGGCAACACATCACCACCCCAACGCTCCACCTGCCCGACAAAGTGCTCACATGTCTCCAGGACCGACTGCAGAACGGATGTCAGTCCGGGGTTTGTCAGGAGGCACCCGTTCAACAACCGATCAAGGTAGTTTGAGTGGATCGTTCGAAGCGATGTAAAGTCGAGGGCGCTGTTTGCCTTTTGCACCGTCGAGCCGCTCGCAGGCGCTTGGTTTGTCGGCGCTGGATCGCTTCTTGTTGCTGATTGTTCGGCGGAAGCCCCTTCTTTTGATAAAACCGCCTTCAGTTTTTGAAATTCGACGTCTACCACGTCCATCATCACGTATCCCAGAAGTGTGTCAAGAAACCATCCCATGTCCCTGACTATTCCCCACCCGCGTCGTAGCAACTTCTTCCGCATCTCCTGATCTCCGGAGGTGCCCCCTTCCCCCAAACCTGTCCATCTCCTTCTGGCCCGCTGTGCGTTTGAAAGGGAACTCCAACACCCGTGAACGCGTGTATGCGTCTTGCGCAGCCCGGACAAGAATGAGAAAAGCGTTCCATAGGCCGACAATTCGGTTCTGCCCAGGAACAAGTCCAGCGGCCATTCGATCGCATAAAGTAGGGCAAGCGGGGTCCCGAGCAATTGCGAGTTGAATAGCGAAGGGTCGAGCGCGCCGGCGTTCGCTAATGAAATCGATTGAGATAAAGGTTTACCCAAGGTGGGCAGAAGCGGTCGCAACGGTCCTGTTGGAAGATGAAATCGAAGTCGCGAAAGACATGGATCGTGTTGGGCTGTCGTTCCAAGGGATGCACGAAACAGTGCCAGGTTCAGATCTTGCTCTCGTATAATGGAAGCGGTTCCAGTCCGGTTTGTCAGTCGCGAAATCTTCAGCCGCTCGATTTCACGGATCAAGGAGAGCGCGAATTCGCCATTGCGAAGGAGGAAATAATTGCCCCTACAATGTCAAAAAGGTGAAACGGGAGAAGAAAATGATAAATGAATTCTCTCACAATGAGTCAACTGCTTCGTCGATGTCCTTCTTTGTGAGGATATTCATCCAGAGCCATTCCCCAACATTGATTCGAATTTGGCTGACGACCGTGTCAAAGGCATGTTGATCTTCGGGTAAAACTCTTTCAAGCATGAGCGTATGCTCTGTAGCGAGTGTCCGAGGCAGCTGCTTCTGCCATTTCACGGCTTTGATAGTCCCGATAGCGCGGCCCACGTACGCGATCAATTCGAGGGACTGGGGAGAAATGCATGAAGGAAAGGAGCTCTCGATGAGGGTGTAATCCTTTGTAGCCAATGGCTCGGACTCGGAGAGGGACCCATGCACCAGCAAGGCCGTCAAGTGCGATCGCCAGACGGACTGGACAGCGACAGAGAGTTGTGCAAATATCTCTGCGACGCGGTGCACGCCCGTCTTCGAGCGGGAAAGCAGCATGTCTATGAGTGGTCCGGCTTTCCATTCTTTGTCTGATTCAAGGTCATCCATGAGCGTTGATAGTGCAGCGAGGGGGGCGTCCCATGCGGAGAAGATGGCACGCACAGAGGATAGTGGAACGAAGCGCCGTCGGCGACGAGGAGCGGGTCGCGCTTGAGGACCTTTGCCTCGGTCTCCACGACCAGAGCTTCATACTCCTGCTTCAAGATCTGGGATAATGACGCGACCAGTGCGCAAATGTAGCGAGATGGGGACTTCTGGAGTCTGCTACACGACGTCTTGACCTTCCTGTAGCGATAGGCTATTAATCCGAGCGACTCCAGACATTGCTTTTCGCCAGGGTGCAGCAGCGAAGATATATCCTTGTTCAGAGTATGATCTGCTGGGAACAGTGAGGACGAATGGCCTGTTAAGAGCAGCAGAATTTCAGCAATCATTTACACGGTGTTGGAGGAGAAAGAGATAGACGCGCTCAAACTCGTGACATAATTTATGTAGGGTCACAGCTACGATCATGACTACGGATCCGTTTAGCGACGGGCAGGACTGCCCACCTCTCTCTCTCTTCTGCCATGTCCAAGTCCCCCATCCAGTCACCTGCTCACGCTATCGCCGTTTTGAATGTCGACGACGACGACGCATTCGCCGATGGCGACGATGACACTGATATGTCCTCTGCCTTCACTCGGGAGGCGATACGCAAGGAGCTCGAACGTCACTTACCTCCCCCGCTGGAGCCCTCTTGGGAGGACGTCGATTCTGAGAACAACACCGCGTCGACAACGGGTGCATTYTTCAAGGACCAAGACTCGAACGCATCYGTCTCCACACTCGATATCAATGGCGGCACGTACGGCCAAGCGGGGGAGTGGACATCTCCCACCGTGGAATCCCCGCCTTCCGCTCACTACCCTCAGATACTCACATCGACAATGACYGAGGTCCATTCGGATTCCGAAGACAGTCCAACTCGCCCAGCCAGTGATCCAGAAGAACCAAAGACACCCGAGCAGCAAGGGGAAAGTCCTTACCCCAGCGTCGTTATCGACGCGCCCACYCAYCGAGTGACCTTGACTTCTGAAATCAAGCCGCACACGCCCTCTGTCTCTGTGGACGCTTCCTCTGCAGCTGTTGCTGTTGCAACTGTGGTTGCCAGCACCCACCTACCCAGATCCTCGGCCTCAACTCCAGCATCTACYTCMCGTACCCAGGTTTCTGAACAACCATCATCTTCATCGTTGCCTGATTCTAAAGCGACACCGCTATTTGAGAAACCYTATAACCACAAGTACAGTCGTTCCGGAGGTCCCAGYGCTTTCGAGAAAGTCAGAAGTAAAACTCGTCCGACGTTCCTGCCTCCGAAACCACGRCAGGAAGAYGACAAACATATGGCGGATTGGCAGCATATGATGAAGCAGAGCAGGGTAGCAGGTGAGTWTGCTATCTATATGTCACCWTCGTTGCCTAACGCTCCATGTTTAGCGGAGAAACGCCGAAARGCTCTTCAAGATCGCCGTACATTACGAGAAAAGGCARTAGAAGAGTCTCTGCACATTTGGGAAAGGGAGATAGTACCAGACTGGAGAGTCGTYCACAAGAATCCGCAGCTGAGRAAATTRTGGTGGAAGGGTATTCCCACCAAACTTCGTGCGTCGATGTGGGAGAARGCTGTCGGAAATCCGTTGGCGTTAAGCAAAGGTACATCTTTGCTTTGCTATTCGGTNTTKTTTCAMAATGCTGAAAGATTCAGACCATTATCGCATCTGTTTATCCAGGGCAAAGCGAGCTCTATCGTCTGGTGTTTTCCCTCARGATATATTAGACCTCCTAGAACAAGATGTTCGAACGACTCTACCTGSGCTCCATATCTTTCATCATGAAACTGGACCGCTTTACAGTGATTTGAAGGACATGCTGTATGCATGGGTTGTAGCCCGGAGTGACGAAGGACTGAGTTACATCATGGGGGCAGCGCGAGTMGCTGCGATGYTGTTGATCAACTTGCCCGCACAGAACGCTTTTATGGTTATGCGTAATCTCCTCGACAGGCATTGTCTACGCAGCTTTTTTGGTGGAGAAGAGTCGAAAGATGACGTGAGTGATTGTTCTCTACCTGCCGTTCCTGCTTCATTACTCAAGAGACCAGGTAGAAGCATACTATAGGTGAGCGGTATCCCGAAACTTCAATCGGGTCATAGCTTGAATCCGGTGAATAGAATATTCGATACCCTTTTGGCTGATGGGATGCCAAAGAGTAAGTCTATCTGATCAAGTCGACTAATGACAACCCTTACTTACACCTGTCCAAAGTTTACTTCAACTTCAAGCAGCATCAGCTTTCCCCGTCTGCCTATTTGCCAGACTGGTTGATACCATTGTTCCTTAATCATCTTCCTTTTGAAGCCTGTGCAAGATTATGGGACGTRCTGCTCYTGGAAGGAGACTCCTTCCTCTTCCGCGCGGCAATAGGYATCCTTGCAGTGTTGGAGTCGAGGCTTTTCTTCCCTGACAGGAAAGAACTTCTTGAACTGCTCAAGTACGTGAAAGKCACTGCTTTTTCTRTRAYMAAGCTCACAAGTRCTTCAGGGGTGAAAATAAAGCGGCCCTGGARGTAGCTAAGCGGGAGGGCGCATCTCTAGAYGGGGGNAAATACGAGATATACGGCGTCGACGAAGAGACGCTCTGGGATCGGATAGACCATATGGAGGATTGGTGGAARGAGAGCACCTGGACTCGTTTGATACAGAGAGAGCTTCCAGACATCTGACTTTAGATACTATCAATCATAGCCTGTTCGATGAGTCGCGAACGGTCCATTGCTATTTCGAGCCCTTGGAGGTATGCACACGAAACGCAGACGGATGATAGGGTCGTAGCAAGTCGGGCCGCCCCTGATTGTTTGATGTCATTGATGGCCATTTGTCTAGAGCCTCCGTCGGCTTCGGTTTGATTGGGAATGGATCCCACTGGCCTCTTGAGCTCGACCATCTGGACCCGTTATGGAACGGAGGCCAGGATAGACTGGCCTCCTCGTTCCCTTGTTGTTCCTARCATGCATGGGGTATCGTCATTATTTTTCGAATGTCCAGAACCCTCCTCCCGCAGTCCACGGCGAATGTAATGAGCAATTTAACTGGTATATAATGCACGGGCTTCTGTCGATCGAGAACCTCAGAATCCAACCAGCGAACCAGCCTCAGAAGCCCCAATAAGCTCAGCCTTCTCCAATTTGAGCACTCTTCAATCCAATCTCAACCAACCATGTACAACCTCTTCCTTGCCCGAACCAGGGTAAGTTCACTATCGACTGCTCTCCCTTAGCYCGCATCGAGACTCAACTCTTCATTTCTTTATAGACTCTTCTCCTTTGGGGTAGCATTGAAGCCTTATTTATCGGCCTTGCTGTTAGGTCTTACCGGAAACCATTGTGCGTTTATTTTCTCTTTATRAAYACTTAGCATGTCGCTCATCACGAATTTATACTTAGAACCCACGTCTACCAGCGACAAAATCTCCTTCCTGCACGGGCATGAWCTTCGTGATCATTACACAACACGACCATGCATGACCGACTTATTTATTGTATGGAGGGTCTGTAATCTATAGACGCTGCGGACGGGACGATTATACCGACGGCAATTGCAATTGTACTATACACTTACCCATATTATCATTTTTTTCTACTGGACTTCTCTGATTGCTGAGCGAGGAGCATTCAACTTCCAATCAGCGCTTAAGTATGCGAWGGGTATCTAATTAAATTAAAGCCCCAGGTTACATGCACAGTTCCGACGAAGGATGTTTGACAAAACTTCTACAAGAACTATAKACGTGCACTCACCCATATTATCGTTGTTTCTACTAGACTTCTCTGACTGCTGACCGGTTCAACTTCCGATTACTGCTTAAGTATGTGATGGGTATCCGATTAWATGAAAGCCCCAAGTTACATGWACAGTTCYAACGAAGGATATTCGACAAAGCTTCTACAAGAACTCGTCTACACACCCCAATAAGTTACGCCAAAAAGTTTGAACRACGTCGTCATCAAACCCATTGACGTCGTAGCCAAGGCTCAACCAGAGCTTACCGACAAAAGTATAGCCGAAGAGCAGCATCCCTCCTTTCCTCTGGCGAGAACCAGTCGTCAAAGTGTGCAACTTGATGGAAGGGAAGGTTGGATGCTTGTAGATTCCGTCCAAGTTCCCCAGCATCGACAACCCAATGAGGGCRGTGGAGGGCGYCTTATTGGTCTCTTCGARAAKRGTTCGCTTCGGTGGCGTGATAGTTACTTCCACACCATCGTCTTGCATGCCCCACACACGGGCCCGTATACCYCTTTCCTTTGCCATTTCCTTGCTCCGAGAAACAAGGGAAGGAGACTTGGCAATTTTGGCGGTTTGGACTTTGACTGAACGYGCSCGGTGCCAGAARATCTTGCTTGCRTCTGTCTCCTTGGGGAGGAAGCTAGGCAGGATGATGTTGAAGAARCCKATGCACARGAAGAAATAGGAGTTGTTAAGCCGCTCGTTCGCCTCGAGCTGTGGCCTGATGTTCATTGCAGAGTACATCATCCTTGGGGCATAATTGTCAGAAGGGACCGGCTTCACCAAAAAGCAAGTTACACCTACATTGGCAATTCCCAACCACCGGTATGGGTGCGGGCCCARGCTACGTTGCAYAGAGCAAAAACGGCGCTGGATATCGACACGCCATTCTCCTTGCATTTACGCAAAATGGATTTTGTTCTGTCGGCGTCGAATGAAACAGTTGGGACAACTGTTTTCCGCTCGTCGGCTTTTCGGCGGGGGAACGCATGCCCACCCTAAAATCAGTTGTTAGGAGAGTCGCAGCGATCTGAACTGAAACAGACGCACTATCTGCCGCCGTTCATTAGCGAGGTAGTCAACGACCACTGCGGCATTCTGGAACTTTGATGCAGGAGACTGAGGTAACCGCTCTTCTAGCGAAAGGGGGAGTTGAGAGGTCAATCCCTCGTCGGCAGACTTCGCTCTTCTAGTAGATATCTCTGCCTCGAGAATCTCCAATAGACCAGCGTCGTCGGTATTGCTGCCCACGAGACCAAGGAACTCGTGRGCAAACTGATGAAGGGCCATGCCATCTCCCAGGAAATGGGTAGARCAAATGAGCAGGTCGAAGGATCTTTCTCCTTCGACTTCGCTGTCGAGCTTGTCCGCTGACGAGACTACAAGATATGAGAGTCGCTTGTCTGACAGGGTTCGGGGGCCGTTCAAGTAACTGTCGAGTAATTCTATTGAACTGATGAGTGGGTGCAAGCTTGTCATTGGACTCAATTGTACCTTGCGATGTCTGAGAACGATACTCCAGGGAAGAATCAGCATCGGACAGGGCTGCTGCCCCCGTATTCGGCTGATTGTATCTAGGTCGGTTYAGCATATGTACAAAAGGGTATRTGCGTTCGAGTGTATTAACTCACTTAAAATAGATCTCTTCGTAATTGTCCATTTCAATAGTGGACGCGAGAAGAGGATGGCGGGTCCTCATAATCGCCCAAACTAGTTTGACACGATTGCGCGCCATTAAACCGCCAGCAGTATTCAGTCCCAGCATCAAGTACCTGGCACAGTGATGAACTCGGCTGATAATTAGACAGAGATTGAAAAACGGGACGTACATGTCGTTCACTCCGCTTTCACGAGAAGGAAGGAAATAGGACGCTTCTGTATCTCCAAGCCGACGAAGAACGGCTGTCAAGCCTTTGTTAACCARGGTTTCCTCTGACGAAGATGCGCCATGGTGGAGATTGACATTCTCGAGAATAGTAGTGGCATCCTCGAGTGAMGAGGCGATAGACTTTGGTTCGAGGGTGGGGGCAACAGTTGCGAGGGCTGAATCAACTACGAGAGACATGGCTAGCAAGGTGAAAGTTAGAAGCTAGGGTTTAGGGGGCTGTCATTTATCGARGAGGATGGCCCATCCTTATCCCCAACAATTTGACGAGGCGAGGAGACAGACATAATGAAGTCTAAATGAGGTCNGAATCGAGGTGATCAGATTGATTGTTGGGTATTGTTAGGCTGGGGCACTTCCGCGCTGGCTCAGGCTTGGCCTGCCTCCGAATTGCTTCGAACTGAACTTGGCACCCTGGACTTGAACTCACCAGGAACCCGCATCACAATCAAATTGTCCCCTCCCTGCGAGAAGACAAGGATCGGAAAAACAAACAATGGCATAGTCGGCACCCTGGTGGCGGGCCGTACTGACAACTTCCATGTTCCCTAAAATTCAGCTTGTCAGTGCTGACTGATCCAAATTTGGCGTAGACAGACATGATGTGTGTATTCTGATTCGAAGGCAAGCGGACGAAGCTCTCTGTGAATTGGAAGATTTTTACCCAGGTTCCCACCGACAGAGGCGGGACTCAT
>JANBPK010000884.1:0-58315 GCA_027579435.1 Candolleomyces eurysporus | reverse complement strand
ATGTGGCAGTTGAGACGACAAACAGGCCTCGAGTTGAACGTCCTGCTGTCGACTGTTGTACGCAGTGCCGCCGGTAGCGTAAGCGAGAATAACTTCCGTTCTTCCGCAGTGGTTGACTGTCGAGAAGCCTTTCACCTGGGTCGTGGTGGGACATCATGATCAGAAAGTTGTCTGTCAGGATGGGAGATAGATGGATTCCAATTTAGGTATTCTGAGACTCTTGAGCTTCTGCTTCGATGCCATGATGGAAGATGAGCCATCAGACCTGGAAATTGGTGGTRCACAAGATGCGGGAATATCGAGGATCAACACCACRCCSTAATGAAYTGGATGCAGATGAAATYGTGAAAAGACACACCGTATGGATCCCCATGCATCTGATATCATAGAACCAAGTTCGTTGCTTGAGAATAATCTATTGAAMGRGCCATGTGTAGAGGACGTCTCAGAATGCGAGGCAGATTRTGTTCGTGCTGGAAAGGGAGGAAAACAGAAMGGCCAGCYCTCAGATASCTAACGGCCCGRGTCCTATCYCACACYTGCAATAGGGGCAAAYAYGATAAGATATATCGCTTTTTCTCTCYCCCACTGCTTTTCACCCGAACCAAAAGCAAAATGGCGGACCAGGAGCAAGTAAAGCTGCTAATCATCAACCCCAACACGACCCAGTCCATGACCCAAGGCCTCAGAGACGCTCTCGTGCCCCTTACCCCGCCAGGAACACATCTCACGTTCTACACCGCTCCCGCGGAGCTCGGGGCACCTCCTGCCATCAGCGACATTTCTACGGGAATTCARAGTGCTCAAGCATGTGCAAAGGAWATTATTTATGAGAAGAAGCTTTTGGACGTGTATGATGGATTCTTGGTGTGTTGTTGTACGTCCGAGTCTTCCTTCCGAATTTCCATTCCATCCGTGCACGCTTTTCTCAAGGNNACACACGATGTTCTCTGAGCGTGTAAAAAAAGGATATGGAACTCTTTCGATTACGACGATGGATGATTGATAGAATGTTAATGGGATGTCTTAGTCTCCGACCACCCACTCACACATACACTTCGAGAACACACCGAAAAGCCGGTCGTTGGGATACTCGAATCCTCAATCGTACATGCTCTCTTCGTCGGACACCGGTTCGGTATAATTACYACCGGKACGGGRTACGGGTACATCTACCATAAAGACGTCAAAAACTTTTTGGGTGCGACGTCGGATAGGTTTGCCGGGCTGTTGACGACTGGTGTCGGTGTCGTGGAGCTCAGAGAAGGGGATAAGGAGACGGTGGAGAGGAAGATCAAAGAGACTAGTGTCAAGATGGTGGGTGAGAAGGGTGCGGATGTCATTCTTCTTGGGTGTGCTGGTAAGTGGGCTATTGTACATGTCTTTTTGATGTTTGTCAAGAAGTTGATTTTTATGCGTTCAATTGTAACAGGTATGGCYGGAATGGAAGAGTTGGTGAAGGGAGCCGTGCGGGACRCTGGGTTAGGGGATGTTAAAGTGGTAGACGGAGCAAAAGCWGGGGTTGAATTCCTCGCTGGACTCGCTCGCTTAGACAAAGCATCGCAGAAAAAGCAGTAGAATTCGTGTGCGTGATAGGAATGAACTAGTTAGCTTCTACGGCCTTCGGCTTTTTCTGTGCGGAGAGTTAGGAACGCCGTCTATTTGCGGATGGAGGAAAGAACTCACATAACCAACAGAATCAAGGTTGTAATTGATCCCCAATTCATCGAGCTTGCGTTTGCGCTGATTCTGTCGCTTGACGAGACGTCTTGCAGCAGCATATTGCTCAGTCTCGTCTCGTTTCTGTGGCACGAGGAGCCATGAATACAATGAACGACAAAGTACGCAGACGGCTAACCGACCTTGTTGTGTCTCGCTCGAGTCAACTGGTCTGGAGGAACCGTCCTCCATTTCCTGTTAGCTCCGACCCACAACTGAGGATGAACCTTGTCCTTGGGTATCAGTTTGCATTGCATGATATGACCGCTCATAAGGTAGTTGTCCATAGTCTCAGCTACGATTTTGGCGACGGATTCAGAGTCGAACTCGATGAATCCGTAGTGTTTTGATTTTCCAGTCTACATATGCATAGAAGCCAGATATTGAGAATATGTTGGCAAAATGACGGGAAAGACGGCTCACCTTCTTGTTCCTAGACAGGCGAAGACGAGTGACATCGCCAAATTGCGAAAAGTAGGCACGCATCTGGTCTTCGTAGAAACCGTGAGGGATGCGGCCTAGGAAGAGGACACCGCGATTTCCCGTCTACAGTAACGTAAGTGTAAAGATTAGAGCTGCACAAGACCAAGAACGATGATATAGATGCATACCGGCTTGCGTTTAGCCTTTTCCAGTTTCTTCTTTACCGTCGCGTCGTCCTTTGCGATGGTAGGCAGCTTTGCAACGTCGAATGCGCTTGGTTCGGCTTCCATATCGCTATCCTCGTCGGAGGAGTCTTCGTCTGTCGAGAAACCGTGCAGATGAACTTCTTCATCTTCATCGTCGTCCTCCTGCTCTCCTGCTTCGGATTCACTATCTTCTTCAACTTTCTTCTTTTCCTGAGATTTCGAGGCTTTCGCCTTGGTGTTCGCTCCCTCGTTTTTCTTTGACTTTTTCACCTCCTGGACCTTCGTTTCCTCTTCCTCTGCCTCAGACTCTGAATCGGCATCCGACTCTTCCTCTTCTGCCTCGGACTCGGATTCCTCTTCGTCCGATGAAGCCATAGGTTTTGGAGAAGGCTGCTTCGACTTGGTTTTGGATACCTTGGGCTTTGGTTCAGGTTTCTTCTTTTCAATGGGTTTCTTCTCGGTGGTTGGTTTCAATGCGGGTTTGGTGGGGGCGGAAGCTTTGGGTTGTTTCGCAGGAGAGGCCTTGGGAGTTTCCGAAGCCTTTTTCTTATCAGAGGATGTGGTCTTTGATTTTTTGGGTGAAGGTTGGTTTACGGTTGGCTCTTCAGTTTTCGACGTCTCTGCAACATCTTCTTGTGAGTCCTTCTTGCGTTTGAGAGACTTGGTGGTAGAGGTCGATTTGGAGGATGCGGGTGCAGACTTCTCTGTCGCAGAGAGTTTCTTGGGTTTGCTTGATGATGAAGCTTTTACGGCCGTGATTCTAGCCATGGTGAAGGGAGGAGGGGGAGTAGAGACGGTGAGAGTGAGGAGATCAAAAGTTTTGAGAAAAGGATTTTTGATGCCAAGCAGACCACAACATCGCGTCTCTTGCCTCGAATCAATCGCGGATGACCTCTGTACCTCGCTCTCAAAATCCTCATTTACTGCATAGGGAGGAGAAGACGGTGTCGAGGGCGGAGCTGTTTAGCAACGACGACGATGGACCGACAGCCCATTCGACAGAGGCGGAGCAGCTGCTCAACAACCTATTGGCAGATTCATTGGAATACGACTTGAGACCCAAGAAACGGAGAAAGGTAGAGGTGGAAGACGGAGATGTGCAACAAGAGCCACTACGTATGTGTATTTTTCTTATGCACCATCCCAGTGATTGAGGATCTTCAGTGTTCCGCCTCGTCTCGTCGAAACTTTCACCCGTACCAATATCCTTGGAACCTCCCCCGCCTCGACCGAATTTGTGCGACTCTACTACGCTTATTATGTCCTCAACGTTCATCTGTCTACAGGTGTAAAGAAATAGCGCCTGAAGATAACGAAGAAGAGGCAGCAGAGAGAGCCAGAAAGGCTCAGGAAATCGCTGTCGATGCGGATTGGGTCATTAGTGCATCCCAGCAGCATCTCCAGGTCTGGTGTTGGTATCTTTTCCTCCACAAACCGAAGCTGACAATATGGAGCAGTCTCACGCAAGAAACCCCTCTGAACACCATATCCGAGGATTCGGTTCATCACCTCCGCAAGTTATGATTGTTTCAACGCTGCAACCACCCCGGCAGACTCGACCCTCTGTTCCAACATCATCGAAACCGATTTCGGATTACCCATACAGAGTCGATGGACCATTACCTACTGAAGGGAATGGTTTGAAAGTGAAGTGTTGTCCTGTCGTGAGCACCAGCGAAGAGCGACCCAAGTCCAAGCCGCGAAGACGACGGAAGGCAGATCGAGAACGACCACCACCTGCGTTTTGGAGACCCAACCCAGCCTGGACAGGCAAATGCCGTGGATATGCACACGGATACCCCTCCAGCTTTGCAGCAGTGGAAGAATGGGACGCTCATGGTATTTCCTATCGTCGAGATACAATGCGTAAAATACGAATAGATAATTGATTTTTGATTTGATCATATGTCGCGGCGCGTCTGTTCGAATCGACGCGTCTTGCTTCCGCTCACCATCGTCCATCATGACCTCGACACCCCCACCCTCCAACCACTTTTCGCTGCCTCCAGTACCCTCGTTGCCGTCGCCATCGGCATTGAGGCCTCGAGGTTCTATAGGATCCACGTTCTCGTTCAACCCGTCCCAGATTATGGACTCGTACTACGATGCTAACACCAGCGCGTTCACCCAGCGCATACCTATGGCCTTGGATCCCAATCGCTCGATATTGGCTTCGTCGCCTGCTCGCGCGTCTCCTCAGCCTAAACGAAAGTCCAAGCAGTCGCCGAATAAAACGAGTACGAAGCCAGTTGGTGGCGGTCGGCAGCCACACCCTCTTGCAAACGATACGACGGACGTGTTTCAGGACTCGGAGGACGATGCGGATGATGAGTATGACAGTTATGAGTGGGGTATGGTGGATAGGATGAGGCTTTGGAGACATGATGCTTTGATGCAGCATCTCTACGAGACTGCTGCGTTCTGGGGGGATAAGATTTTGAGTTGGACGAGTGAGTGCTTGCTCTTTCTTTTCTTTTGCGCCTTCCGCACAAGCATTTACTGATTTTGTACTAGATGACCCAAACGATGCCTTCTGGCTTGCCCAGACGTACTTCATGACACACCAGTATGCGCGAGCTCATCGTCTCTTAACGCGCCCCTTCCCCTTGGCTCCTCCAAACAAATCTCCTACGAATTCCGCTCCTCCTCTCTCAAATGCGAACACCACCACTACAAGCAACAGTGGTGGCGCAGGGCCGAACGGGAGTAGCACGCAACTTTTGTCTCCAACACCCTTTGACAAAGGCAAATCAAGAGAGTCGATAAATCCTTTGGCGATGCCGAGTCGGTTGCCTGTTGGTGCAGCGGGTTTGGTCGATGTTCCAGAAACCTTGCTTGACCAGACGTCCCGACTTGTGGATATGAGTTTGGCATGTCGGTACCTTGCTGCTCAGTGCATGGTGAGTGGCAGCTCGTATCATCTGGGGATTTGATTGTTAAACGCGAGTTGCAGGTTCGGTCGGGTAAATGGACTGAGGCTATGGAGTTGATTGGGGAGGCTAATCCATTCCGCGGGTCTGGTGAGTATGTTTTTCTACGAAAATCTCAATTTAACTGATGTGTGTTCCAGCGAAGAGTGGCCCGGCCGTCGCCAACATGGACGGCGGCATCAAGGTCAGTGGAATTGTCGCTCTATGTGCCTAGAAGACTTGCTAACCCCCTATGATGATCGACAGATTGAAGCCTCGATGTGCTACTTGAGAGGCTTGCTAATGCTTAAACTGAACCGCGCAGACCAGGCGAAAACATGCTTCATGGAGGCGCTTGCTCTGGACGTCAAATGCGCCGACGCGTTTTCGCAGTTGGTGAATGCGGAAATGCTTTCTCCTGACGAAGGTAAGCCGGGTTTCCGTTCACCAACGCTTATTAGCACTGAACTCTGATAATCGCGAACTAGAATGGGAATTCATCCAAGGTCTATCATATCAGACCCAGACACCAGATGACGCCGAGTTCGTGCAACTCATATACACTTCACGCCTGCGTAAAGACAAGCACCAAGTCGAGCATGCTCTTACGAGAAGCCGGCTGGTGGACGACTATGGGCTGGGTGATAATCCTGATGTACTGTTTAGTTTTGCGGATGCGTTGTACACAGATTTCAGATGGGCGGAATGTTATGCTGTTACTGCCAGGTGCGTTTTTCGCTTTATCCCTTCTCTCTTAAACATTCTACTGCTCCTTCACTTTCTTGTATGCGTGGCTGACGTTGTGACAGGATTATGGGTTTGACTGCCCTGCATGTGCCCACGATACCTCTGCACATTGCGTGCATGTATCATCTCAACCATTTACATTCCAAGTTGTTCCTTATGGCACATGAGATGGTGGATCGGGAGCCGGAGAACGCGCTTAGTTGGTATGCTGTGGGTGTGTGGTATTTGTGTAATGGGAAGTGGGGGCAGGCGAGGTCGTATTTGAGGTAAATGCCTCGCTTCTTTGAACAAATGGAGTCTCTAACGTGTTCTTTTCATCTTCGGAAAATAGCAAGACGACGCTCATGGACCCGCGGTTTGCACCTGCATGGGCTGCGTTCGGGCATACGTTTGCTATGGAGGCGGAGCATGATCATGCTGTTACGGCTTATTCGACTTGTGCACGGATATTCGTTGGGTGAGTGGTGTTTCGAACAGATGGCATTCACTAACAGTTTGATTTCGATTATCTAGATCGCACCTCCCATTGCTGTTTATCGGCATGGAGCAAATTATGCTTTCAAATTTCCGGCTTGCGGACGAAGCTCTACATGCTGCTGCTGCGTTGTGTGAGAACGACCCGTTGCTGTGTAATGAGANGGGGGGTGATGGCGTTTAATCACGGAGAGTATGTGTTTTACAATCCTTCTTATCCCTGGTTTCGTCATGTATCTGACGAAGCCCGCTCTCCCCATTTTGTGTGGTGCAGTTACGAAAAAGCGGCGGACTTCTTCCAGGAAGCGATTGACCGTGCGCAGGTTACGCAGAGTTCGCAGCAGACGTGGGCTATCACGTATATGAATCTTGGAACGTGTTTCAGGAAGCTTAAGTGTGTGCTTTTCGCCCGATTCTCGTTACCTTCTCTCTCTTAATTGATAATGGCGATGCAGAAAACTAGACGAGGCGGTAAAAGTCTACCATAAAGTCCTCGAATATGATTCGAGGCATTCGATTGCGCTTGGGTTCCTTGGGATGGTGTATCATATGTTGAATGACCTGGACAAGGCAATTGTGAAGTATCATGAGGTGTGTGGCAATTTTTATCCCATAGCTCATTGGACGAATTTTACTGGAAACTCGAATAGGCACTCAGCATCGACCCCATCAATAACAACATCCTCGAACTGCTCAACACGGCACTCGAAACATCCACCGCGAGGAGTGCGCAGACCCTAAGGTATGAAGAGCTCGCAAAGGTTTTGCATACTAAGTGGCATCGCGAGGATCCGCAGTATAGAGCGAGGGTAGTGGCGGCGTGGGCTGCGCAGGGGATGACTGTTAGTCCGACCGGGCAGCTTGTTCCTATGACTGGTCGTGGGCGGCAGGGGCAGGGGCAGCACGGGGAGGCGGATGCTATGCAGGAATAGTGCTAGTAATGGTCATCAGAGGGCTTCGCTTAATGCATAATGGTAATCTTCCATGATCTAGATCCCTTACAATCGGACCCAGAATAACTCTGAGTCAAGAGGGTGTAATGACCGTAAACAACGTCTGCTCGACCGAGTCGGACTGGTGCTGTTGTGAGGAGGAGGAATGTGATTAATGGATAGTGCTACAACAGAAAGCTGAGAAAGTAAAAGCACAAATAAACAGAAGAGAAAGCAATAAAAGGAAATGGACAGAAAGCAATGGTGCTCGTCGTACAGTGGGGTTCGTACAAGTCATGCCAGGGCCATCATGGGATGAATAGTTCTACCAGGTAACCGAATAGACAAGATAACACCTTCGTCGAGCGTAAGGATGTCGACGATTGATTGACAAATCGAATCCAGATTCGAGAAATCCCTCCGAGATGCAGGATGCATGTATAATACAATTGCATTGAATGGAATGATTTAGATATCGTCAATGTCGACCTCGCCATCGTCGTCGCCGAACTCGAATGTGCATTCGCCGTCTTCCTCGCCGAAGGTGTCGGTTTCGTTGATTTTGGCGTTTTCGGGGAGTTCGCCGTAAGCTTTGACTGTGGGTGCGATACCGAGTCAGTTTGGTTCAACAACGATCAAAAAGAAGATGAGATATGGAGGGTGGCGTAAACGAAGTGAAGAACGCTACTTACGATTACGCGCTTCGTCGGCTGTGTATTTGACGATAACGTCTGCTTTGTCGTCCTGGAAGTCTCGCAGGGAGAGAAGGACGATGTCGCCCTGGTTGATCCAGACCTGCACATTGTCGAACACAATAACGCCAATTGTTAGGATATTCAGCAAGTGAAATGGATCGTGTAACGCACCTTCTTCCTCATCTTTCCTCTGATGTGGGCTAACCGCTTCTCGCCATCGAAGCACAGGGCCTCGAGACGGCCGTTGCCCAGCATTTTCGTGACTTGCGCGTATTCTTGGCCGTCTTCTCGGAAAACGAGCTCACGCTTGTCGTCGTCGTTTTCGTTCTTTCCACGTCTCCTGTTTTTACCACCCTAGATGGCCATTAGAATCGTGAATTTCTCTGTGTTGGAGGTAGTGCACACCTTTCCCTTGTTCTGATTGCAGTTGAGTGAGTTTAGGGCCAAGGGTCCATGAGTATGGGCGCACCTTTGGCATTTTGGGCTAGAAGGTTGGGTGCTCGCTGTGTCGTGTGGTGGACTCTGGAGGCCTTTTTGGCGCTGTGTCCAGCGACAAGGAAGGAGGTTAAAGGAGCGGAAAGAGGTAGGAAAGTGGGAGGAAAGAATCGATGGGGGCTGAGCAGGCTGTTATCAAATCTCCCAGTCAGTCCGGTGCCTCCAATTAGTCAGCGGCCGGCCGTGCATGATTGGATATGACTTATTTCATTGCTATCTACATCATCATCTGCAGGGTTGTCATGTCGGGCACTACGCCCTTTTCGTGGTACAGATACTCTGTGATATCTCTCGCTTTGCACCGTACAGCCTCTTTGAGCATCTTTACGTCCGGCTTCACTCTGTCCTCCAACCGTCTTCGTTTCTTGGACGAGGATGCTCCAGGTCGTTCGATGAGCATCTTGACAAGCGGGAGGTTTTTTTGTCGGATGGCGACGATGATGGCGAGGCAGTCTTTCGGCTCTGGCGATGCACCGTGCTCGAGAAGGAATTGGACAAGTGGGATGGATCGGATGTGTACGGCTTTGGTGAGGGCGTAGCCTTGATTAGCGTTGGCGTCGGGCCGTAGCCCAACGTCGTCGTCATCTTTAAAGGTGTTGAAGAGGTGTCGCAAGTAGGGAAGGGGAGCGTCGTTGTCTGTCCATTTTGGCCGTTTGTCAAGGTTTCTGAACAGTCGGCGGGGTAGATCGAAGAGGCGTTTCTTGGCGTCCTTTTCTTCCTTCTCCGGGGTCGCCTTCAATGGGGTCCCGTCTTCTTGAGGATCTGTTTCCGGGAAACTTTCCTTGTTCCCGTCCCTGTTCCGCTTCACAAGCAAGCGAAATGCTTCGAGCACGTCTATACTGCACGAAGGGTATCGGAGGGCTCGAGTAAGCATATCAGACTCGTTCCGCACATCGTAGAGCCGAAAAAAGATATATTTCGCGCGGTAGAGGGGTGAGGAACCATGGTACACCTGGCGGAGCCTCTTGGAAGTGTAAGGTAGATGTTCTGATAGCGCTAGCAGCTGGACATCATGCAGAAGCTGTAAAGGGGGTCAGAAATTGTAAATAAAGGCATCTATCTGCTCACCTCTACGGGCAGACTGTGAAGGCCTACGACTTCACCTGGGACCATGAACGGAGGGGAGAGGACGAACAGGGGCCGAATGTCCAAATTTTGCCAGCTGCTTACATCATCGTCAGGCCGAGCCGAGAGCCAGACGTCAATCGTTTCCTCACCGGCAACCTCCCTTCACCACCAACCCAGTCCTCGTCCCCCTCAAAAGCAGCAGCAGCAGCCATGCTGACCGTGGCGAAGCGCAAGATCTCCCCTAAAACTGTCACCTATGGCCTGCAAGCTGCCCGCCAGCAGGCATCGTCATCGTCGAAACCAGTACACAGGCAGTTCACGACGTTTCTGGCATCCGGATCGCTGAGGAGACGGTACTCGACTGTGCCAGCCTCGGCTATGCGAAATGTGGTGCACGCAAGAGCCATTTCGTACAGCACTATACCGAAGATGGTCATTAGGATGTTTAGGTTGCCTATTGCTGGAGCTACTGTCGGTGCTGGAGGGTTTGGCTACGCGAATTACAAGTTTGACGGTGAGCAAAAGACCTACCTACCAAGGTATTGTCGTGATTCTTATGCTACATGCTTGTAGAGGTCAGAAGGCAAACGGACGAGTG
This sequence comes from Candolleomyces eurysporus, assembly GCA_027579435.1. Taxonomy (NCBI): domain Eukaryota; kingdom Fungi; phylum Basidiomycota; class Agaricomycetes; order Agaricales; family Psathyrellaceae; genus Candolleomyces; species Candolleomyces eurysporus. Next base: position 48,049 of record JANBPK010000884.1, on the reverse strand, counting down.
GGTGAACACTGCTCGGAATACCGCCCAAGGCATCTTCTCGACTGCTTCGGACGGGGTCTCGACTATCACGTCCAAACTCGCCGAACTCAAGCTCCCGGAGTTGCCTGCTGTCGACACGCCTCAGTTCCTGAAAGACTTGTTCTCGTCTATGCAGAACGAGGAGGGTAGCGGCGGTGGCAAAAATGGCAATGGCGAAGGCGGAGAGCCTAACAACAATAGGTCGCCGAAGCAAGACGCTGCGGCTATCGCTGCTCTCGTTGCCGCGACCATGTCGTCGCCTCACGACGGGAAGGACCAGACAATCATCGATAATGGCTTGATGCATTTGACGAAGAAGCTCATCGAAATTCGGAGTATGCTGCTTAGCATCGACCAGAGCGACGCGCTCAAGCTGCCGAGCATCGTTGTCATTGGGAGCCAGAGTTCGGGGAAGAGCTCGGTGCTCGAAGCTATTGTCGGTCACGAGTTTTTGCCAAAGTACGTTTTATTTCAAAGTTTCCCTTTCCCCGGATAACCAACTCAATCATTATTACCCGCAGGGGAAACAACATGGTAACCCGCCGGCCCATCGAACTCACCCTCATCCATACACCTGCGAAACCAGGCCAACCCGCTCCCGTCGAATACGGCGAATTCCCAGGACTCGGAATTGGCAAGCTCACCAACTTTTCCGACATCCAACGTACCCTCACCGACCTCAACCTTGCCGTCCCGTCCAGTGAAGCCGTCTCCAACGACCCTATCGACCTCCGCATCTACTCCCCCAATGTGCCTGACCTCACGCTCATCGACCTCCCAGGTTACGTCCAGATCTCGAGTTTGGACCAACCGGAGAGCCTGAAAGAGCAGATCGCGGGGTTGTGTGAGAAGTATATCAGGGAACCGAACATTATCTTGGCGGTGTGTGCTGCGGATGTGGATCTGGCGAATTCGCCTGCGTTGAGGGCGAGTCGGAAGGTGGATCCCCTTGGCTTGAGGACGATTGGGGTTGTGACCAAGATGGATCTGGTCAGTCCGGAGCAGGGTGCGGGGATTTTGACGGGGAATAGGTATCCGTTGCATTTGGGATATGTCGGTGTTGTTGCGAAGGCGAGTGGGACGCCTGGGAAGGGAGAAACGAAGGCGTTGGTTGCGAGGAGGAATGAGAGTCAATACTTCAAGGAGCATGCGGACGTGTTTNGGGGGAGGGGGGGAGAGTGCGATGATGGTTGGGACGGATACGCTGAGGAGGAGGCTGATGCAGGTTTTGGAGTCGTCGATGGCTTCGTCTTTGCATGGCATTACGAATGCTGTCCAGCTCGAGTTGGAGGAGGCCACGTACCAATTCAAAGTCCAGTACAACGACCGGAGGATTTCGCCTGAATCGTATGTCGCTGAGACGATGGATCATCTCAAGTTACGATTCCAGAAGGCCACGGAACATTTCAAGCGGCCCATTGTCCGCGCCAAGTTGAGGAGCATGCTGGAGGACAAGGTGATGGATGTCCTTGAACAGCTGTATTGGCTGGATAAGAGGGCTCCAGAGCTGGGTGCGTTGGGTCAAGACCCGAGGCTGAAGCCAGAGGATCTGGAACCATACTGGCACCACAAGTTGGAGGCCGCTTCGAGCCTTTTGACAAAGTCGGGTGTTGGAAGAGACTCGACGATCATGGTCGCAGATGGGTTGAGGGCGTTGATCGATTCGATAGCGAGTGGGGAGCCGTTCAATTGTCACCCGAGGGCGGCAGAGAGGTTGATTGAGTTCAGCCATATGATTCTGAGGGATAGGATTGGGGTGACGAGTGACCAGGTGGAGAACTGCATCAAACCGTTCAAGTACGATGTGGATGTTGAGCCGAGGGAGTGGGAAGCGGGGAGGGAAAGGGCTGTGGAAATGTACGAGAAGGAGTTGACAGATTGCGAGAAAAAGCTTGGAGAAATCAAGAGTAAAGTTGGCGGAGGGCGGAGACTGGGGAATCTGATTGGGTATGTGAAGACCCTGGAGGAGAAGCGGCAGCAGAGGGAGAAGGAGAAGGCAGCGAAGAGGTTGGAAAATGTTGGGAACAGCGGTGGTGCTGAGGAGGCATCGTCATCAATATCGCCGCTCAGGCAGGAGCTCGAGGCTGATGATTCGCCAGAATCGTATCGGTACCCACCCGCACAAATTTTGGATGGTAAGCTCTCTCATTCTTGCTGATTGAGATTTCGTTCTAACGTTCTTCTGTATAGCTCGTGTTGCCATGATGTACAGCGAACGACTTCACATCCTGAAACTGCGACTGGCCGCTTTGAAATCCAAACGGTGTAAAGCCGGTCCTCAGAGCGAAGCCTTCTGCCCCGAAGCATTCTTGAACGTCGTCGCAGACAAGTTGGCTTACACTTCCTCCCTCTTCATCAACATCGAGCTGCTGGAGCACTTTTTCTATCAGGTCAGAATAATATTTTCTTTTTACGCACGATGATAGACTGAACTAGCTTGAATACAGTTCCCTCGAGAAATCGACTCTAGGTTGTTGTATGATCTGGACAGGAAAGAAATTGTCGACTTTGCTCGCGAGAATCCTGTGGTACGGAGACATCTGGATCTGCAGGAGCGTAAAGACAAGTTGGAAGAGGTGGGTTTTCCTTCGTTGTTTATGCCGAACTTTTCTCTTTTACTTACCTCCGTCCCTCACAGGTCATGAAACAACTGAACAGCTTGTCAACGCTACGTGCTGATCCTCAGCCTAAACAACGACGGCAGAGGGGGCTGTTTGGTAGCGTATTCTAAACCCCTTGCTCTCTGACTGGTATTTTCCGCCGACTTTATATCTTTTATAGCCATTTCTAGTGTATGGTATTACCCCTCTTCTTATTATCTACTTCTTTTCGGTTTGGATTTTTGTTCCTTTCGCCTACATGTCCAATTGTTTCCGTCTTCTCTCTCGCCCTTCGTTCTTTTCATACCTTCGAAGGTGGCATAGATGGGCTGCCAGCTCTCCGACTATTATACGCACGCACACCGCTCATTCCCCATGCATACTTTCAACACATATTACCGCCCCATGTAGACGTTCTTCCGCAGAACGAATGAATGAATGCGCTTACGCTTTGCTAGGATTCGTGCATGCTCGTGGGCACTCCTCTCTCTTAGGTACTCAATTTGTTTGATGGTATTTTTGAGATTTTTGGTTGTCTATTCCATAGGTGAGGCAATAATAAGAATAAGAGACAGGTTTAAAGTCTGCCTCCCACATAGATAGGGCATAATGAGTGTATTTAGAGCTTGGCCTTGGCGCCCTGTAGTGCAAGAGAGATTTTAGAATGGGTAAGAGCAAGGACGAGGGATGAATGAGCGCGTACCTTGAGAACGGCATCAAGCTTGGTTGCGAGCATCATGTTGCCGCGAGTCTTGAGCTTGCCGGTCATGAAAGCTTTCTGGCCGTTGGTCTATTGAAATAGTCCATCATTGTTGCGCGATTCATTCATTTATTAACCAGTGAGCGGACGGAGCGGGGTACGCATAGGATGCAATGTAAAAGGAAACGTGCGGAGAGAGTATCGTTAGATTAACCTGGCATTTACACAAATAATTATGTGTCTGAATAACGTACCTTGCCAGAAGCGAGGTCGATGAGGGTGTCGTCGGAGAGGATGATAGTGACATCAGCCTTGGGCTGGGCTTTGCCCTTGTAAACTTCACCCTTCTTCTTGACGTCGATGGTCCACGTCACGGTCTCCTTGGCGTCGTTGGTGACCTGGAGCTCGAAGATTCCGTTGGTCTGCAGGTGTCGGGTTTGCAAGTGGAAAGAACGAAAGGTTGACAGGTTAGGTTGCGGTATGAAGGGAGAGAAGGGGGGCAAATGTACCTTTTTAATCTGGTCCTGCTTCTCTGCGTCGCTGTACTTTTTGAACACGGCGTCGAGTCCCGCGATGAGCTCGGACGACTGTATGGGTCGTCAGATCCATTCGTCGTTTACGACAGCCCGCTTTGCGAGACGAACGAACCTTGAAGCCAGCAGCCTTGATATCAGACATTTTGTAAGAGGTAGAGTCGACGAGGGAAGTGTTCGGTAGAGAAAGAGAAGAGAGACAGAGAAAGAGATGTGATTTTATGTTGACCAGTCATGATATGATGCAGGATGCACTGCCAGGCATATGATTCTCGCCCCTGCCAAAACCATGTGATCGTGATAGACTAGCTTTGCCCTTCCTCTTTGGTTTTCAAGGGCTTTCGTGCTTTCGTGTCTGCTTCATGATGGAGGAGAGTGTGCAATCGGAACGAACAGGTTGGGATTCAGCCAGCAATGCTCATTGCTCGGAAGCGAATATGTATTTAGCGACTGGAGATTTGATTATCTGATAACTAGAGTTACAGTGCTATCTATCTCTGGCCAGCGACTCTTCACAAATTCCTACGCTCATTGATTCGGCCGAAAATGATTCGTCCTGCTAAAAGCCTGGCTCCCGCCGGCACTTCGAAGATCCAAGGTCCAGACTTCCGAACTCTTCCTCAGTCAACTATCGGCACCCATCATCACAAATCGGGCGTTATGGGCCCAAGTAAGTGGAGGCAGACTGAAATATAGCCAAGTCGAACGAACGCACTCTGTATACGAACGTTGGAGGTGCAAGGGCGAGTGAATTGCGGACAGTCCCGAAAAGGCAGGCAACAACAGCCTCGTTTGATATAAGGTTCCCACCCGGCCCCAACACATTGACACACTTTGCCCTCGTCTCGCTAACCCCCCTATACGCCAGATAGCCGCCCCTGCAAGCCCGGTTTGGCCGTCATCATGAAGTACATCGAGATACCGACCCTCTCCAAGCTCGCGCAATCCCTCACACACGAAGGCCCCGAATGCTCCGTCCACACGCGGATAGAGGCCTACAGCTGCAAGAACATCAAACGCGACAAGAAACTCTTCAAGACCCTCGAGACCGCATACCAAGAAGACGTCTCCAACTCTCCCCCTTTACCATCATGGCTCGCCCTCGACAAAGAGTCGGCCGACATGACCCCCTTTGGCCCCATGGACAAGCAAGCCTCGCGCAAGATCCTCTACCTCCTCATATCCACCCTCAACATCGCTTTCCCCGACCACGACTTTACCGACGTGCGCCCCTCCCATTTCGTGAAAGAGGAGAACGGCGCGAGCGTCCTTAATGCGCTTAGCAACACCCTTGTGTCGCCCCACCGCGCTGGAACCAACGCACCCCGCTCATACTCGTCATACCCTCCGACGTCGTCAGACTTCTTCCCCAACTCTGTGCCCAGCAGCACGTCACCCTTTGAACGGCCCATACACAGTCCGCTTGCCCCGCCGCCTATCGTCTCGGGCACCCACCCGACGCTGTTCCGCATTCTTGATGACGTTATTGGCCTTTCCGACTGCGAAGTCTTTTCGTACACCCCTGAAATCGACGCAGACCCGCACGCAAACGACTTTTCGGACGACGAAGACGATGTGGCGTCTGTTGGCGACGAGACGTCGAGCGGGGATGATGATGCGACTTTCGAGTTTGATAACTATGATGTCGATGAGAGTTACGGTTCTCCTCCTCCCCATCATCATCATTATTCGTCGACTGGGAGTTCCTTTGCGACGCGCTCGCCGAAGAAGAAGATCCCCCCACCGACGCCGAGAGCTGCAATTCGACACACTTTGCCCAGCGAGGACGATGACGGGTTTGAGCCGTACAAGTATGGCTCTTCGAGTGTGCAGTTCAAGAGGCGGGGAGCGCTGTTGTGGTCGTCCCACTGGTTCTTCTTCAATCGCAAGTTGAAGCGTGTATTATTCGTTTCGGTGTGGGCGAGGTCGAAGGGGATAGGAAGGTCATACTATGTGGATGACAGTGACGAGTATGAGATGGATAGCCCGTCGTCACCCGTCTCGGAGAGGTTTTGGGGATGGGAAGGTGCGACGGGTGCTGGCGCGAGGGCCTTGGGCCTTAGTGGAAGGGGGTTCTAGGCTGATTCCTGTGAGTATGATTTTCTTGTCAATGTTCACGGAGGACTGAATGTATCATACCCTAGCCGCCGCCATCGCTCCTCTTTATCTTTGCGGACCCTTCATACCAACCATCTATTTAACTCGCCTATTTGTCTGCGATATCTTTCCCCTTTGGCGTCTTGGGCTTGTACCGTTATTTATGTATGCTCCTCTGTTGTCTGTTGTATTTTATCTTCCCCTGCCTTGTCTACGAATATGCGCTTCATTAGCGTCTGCTCCGTACTCTATAGACACTTAACTGCTTACCTTTCAATCCCCCTATAGTTCGTTTCTTATTTCCCCCCGAGGCTTGTAATTCCTTCCTTGATAGTTGAACTGTCAATCCTGTCTTCCCCACTAAAATTCTAAAATGGGTACCTCAGACGAACGGCTATCTGGATTCGAAGGTAGAAGTGGAGGAAGGGAGGGGAGAGGCGATGCTGCCAACAGCCAACGTGCGTTCTCAAAACGAAGAGGGCTCCCGACAGCACAGGGGAGCCCGCATTCTCTGGCAACGTTCGCTAGTGCTCCCTCGAGGCTCGGCCGGAATACCAGAGAATGCTATATCTTCAAAGCCGGAGCGGCTTGCTCGTGAAGCGGAGGGACAGGCGAGAGGGATTGATGAAGAATAACAGGATAAAAGAGGTTCGTTCGAGCTACAAGGACAGTGCACCTCGACTCGATATGACTCCAAGCTCAGGGTCGAACTTTTCCATGCCGTAAAGTAGTTCGAAGGGGTTTCACTTCAAGTTGGGAAGGGGTTATTGCGAAGTAGTCAGACACGATGGGGTGGAGGTCGGTGCGCTGGTAGGGGAAGAGAAAGAAAGGAAGAAGGGAAAGAAATAGGAAATTTTGCTTTTTGGCCGCGCGCGGGCAGGCGTCTATCGATCCAGTACACGTGATCGTATCTAGCCGACATCGACGTCGACGGGCGACAGCGTGGCAGAGTTGAGCGCTTGTGATGGGCGCTCTGCCTGGCCTGTTGACTCTGCCAGTGGTTTTGTTCTCGCTCTTGGAGATGGTTGTGCATCCTATTGAGAGGGGGAGAGGGACTAAAGTGACTCAAGGGTTTGACAAGGACATATCATACAACGTCAAGTATTGCTTTTGGCTTACCCTTGCAAACAGAAACCACTGTTCAGACATCATCATAAATTCCAATTCAAGATTGACCACAAGTACAAAAATCAAACCAAATAACTAGCTCAAAGAGTATAGAAAGATAACAACAAAATTCAGTTAATAGAGAAATGGGAAATATCAAGAATATGAACTTGTCCATTGGCTAGGCCTATGGCAGCTAAAGTACAGTTAGGGTTAAAAGAAACAGCGCTAACTTCCCAGTGCGGTGGGAACAGGCAAATCAAAGCAGAGGATAGTTCCACAAAGGGATTATCAAATGCAACAGAATATAATCCTGAAGGAGAAGAGGAAGTGTTGCAATATGTGTAAAAATGCAAAGGTGTTTTAAAGCATACACCAAAGGGAGAGTTGTGCTGCAAAACTGCCAAGAGTGTGTGTGTTTGGCAGTCCCACAGGTGCACTGTTTGGTCATCGGAGTCCATCAGGTGAAAAGGAAACATGCTTTACTTTATCAGAATGCCCTTTTAGTGTTGCATGAGCTGCCCCTGTCTGGCTGTCCCACAGGTGCACTGTCTTGTTATCGGATACAGAGGCTAGCTGCTGTCCATCAGGCGAAAAGGCAACATGGTTTACTGCACCAGAATGTCCTTTTAGAATTGCAAGAGCAGCCTCTGTCTGACCATCCCACAGCTGCACTGTCCTGTCCCAGGATGCAGTAGCCAGTCTCTGTCCATCAGGTGAAAAAGAAAAGTGCTTCACTGAAAAAAAATGTCCTTTCAGAGTGGCAAGGGCAGCCCCTGTCTGGCTGTCCCACAGGCACACTGTATTGTCCTGAGCTGCAGAGGCCAGCCTCTGTCCATCAGGTGAAAAWTGCAACATAAGTTACTGTTTCAGAATGTCCTCTGAGAGTTGCAACATCAGCCCCTGTCTGGCTGTCCCACAGGTGCACTGTTGTGTCATAGGATGCAGAGGCCAGCTTCTGTCCATCAGGTGCAAAGGCAACATGATTTACTTCCTCAGAATGTCCTTCTAGAGTGGCAATATTAGCCCCTGTTTGACTGTCCCACAACTTCACTGTGTTGTCCCAAGATGCAGAGGCCAGCTTCAGTCCATCAGGTGAGAATGCAACCTGTGTGAAGTGGCCGATGCTTCGCACGGCAAGTACCGAGGCATTTTTGACCGGAATCAGCAGCCGAAGTGATGGCTGCACATGCCGGAAGCACCGTCTTGGCACGCATCGCGACCCCCCCGTAGTACCCGAGTCAAAAATGCCTCAGAACATGCTTTACTACATGGAAATGCCCTTTTGTTGAAGATGCAGTCTCTTTCTGGCTATCCCACAGGCACACTGTGTTGCCATAGGATGCAGAGGCTAGCCTCTTTCCATCAGGTGAGAATGCAACATGCTTTACCATACGGAAATGCCCTTTTGTTGAAAGTGCAGTCTCTGTCTGGCAATCCCACAGGCGCACTGTGTTCTCCCGAGATGTAGAAGCCAACCTCTCTCCATCAGGTGAAAAGGCAACAAGATGAGAATGCCCTTTCAGAGTTGTAAGTGCAGTCCCTGTCTGACCATCCCACAGGCACACTGTCTTGTCACAGGATGCAGAGGCTAGCCTCTTTCCATCAGGTGAAAAGGAAACATGCTTGACTCCAGCATAGTGTCCATCTAGAGTTGCAAGAACAGCTCCTGTCTGACTGTCCCACAGGCACACTGTGTGGTCCCAAGATGCAGAAGCCAGTCTCTGGCCATCAGGTGAGAATGCAATATGCTCAACCCCAGCAGAATGTCCATTCAGAGTTGCAAGACTAGCTCCTGTCTGGCTATCCCACAGGTGCACTGTGTTGTCCTGAGACGCAGAGGCCAGTTGCTGTCCATCAGGTGAAAATGCAACATGATTCACTGAATCACAATGTTCTTTTAGGGTTACAAGAGCATCCCCTGTTTGACTGTCCCACAGGCACACTCTGCTGTCAAAAGATGCAGAGGCCAGCCTCTGTCCATCAGGTGAAAAGGAAATATGGTTCACTCCAGCATGATGTCCATTCAGAGTTGCAAGAGCAGCTCCTGTCTGGCTGTCCCACAGGCACACTGTGTTGTCCAGAGATGCAGAGGCCAGCCTCTGTCCATCAGGTGAAAATGCAACATAGGTTACTGTTCCAGAATGCCCTCTTAGAGTTGTAAAATCAGCCCCTGTCTGGCTGTCCCACAGGTGCACTGTAGTGTCACGAGATGCAGAGGCTAGTCTTTGTCCATCAGGTGAAAAGGCAACATGAACTACTGCCTGAAAATGCCCTTCCAGAGTGGCAAGAGCAGCCCCTGTTTGGCCATTCCACAAGCRTACTGTGCAGTCCTCAGATGCAGAAGCCAACTTCTGTCCATCAAGTGAGAAAGCAATATGGTTCACAATTCCTTGATGACCTAGCAAAATTGCAAGTTCTGATGGCCATGATTCAGGGCTGCCAGTTATAAGTTTTACCCYCTGAGCACTCTTTGCATACAGTGTATGTATGCTTGATAACATAGGTGCAAAAGGAATACATGACCAGAATAAGTGCAATGGTGAACATTTGATGATATTGGCATTCAGGACAATGAGCCTTTGACCATCTTGCAGTACTTCCTGAACATTTTGCAAATCATTGCTTTGAATACTTTTCTATAGCAACATTTAGTATTTTCTATTTTCCAAATACTCTTGAATCACTTACTAAGGTATTCAAAGCTGTTTGTGCAATATAGAATGCAGTATCCAGCTCCCCAAGATAAGCCAAAGCCTCAAACCAGTGCATTAAGTGAGTGCAGGCAAACTCTTGAAGTAGGTGCTCAGTATCTTTGTCAAAGGAGTCTAAATGGCTTCTGTCCAGGTGTGTAGCCCAATTACAGACAGCATACTTTAACTCCTCAGTTAGCTTTTCTTTGTTGAGCTCTGGCAAAGCAGCCAGCTCTTTGTACTGATCTGCAAGAGACACTTGGCAGATGTTGAATTCAAGCTGCTGATTCATGGTTTGTAGACAGCATTTGGCCAAATGCAAGTGATATGTTTGCTCCTCAATCCAGAATTCCCTGGGGCAGTAACTGGAATTTGTAAGAAAGTCAGGAAATGATCTGTGGTGGACCTTATATGTTGGATTATGTCCATCATCATAAGGAGCAAGCACTGAATGCATGTTCCTCAAGATTGACACCAAGCTATCAGAATTGGTCTTCATGAGCTTTGCCAATGCCTTCACAGGCAGTGGGTATTGAAGAACAATAATAGATCCAATGGCTGTTCTGAAGCTAGCCAGCCAAAAATTCCACTGTTGGGATGGCTTTAGAATGTGTGCAGGTATGGCAAGATCAAGGACCTTGCAGTATAGCTGGACCATTGCTTGATCTGGCTCCAGATTCAGAATACTGGTGATTGTAAGCTCCGGGCCCAGCCCATAAGGGTTTAAGATCAGCYTCACAGCAGTAGAAGCAAAAATGAACAGCCTATCAGACACTTTAACAAGCTGTTTTTTCTGGTCTGCTGTTGGCACCCAAGCAGCACATTCCATGCCTTTGAAGACTTTTTGTATACTGGAGGAGGATAGATGATAGTCCAGATAATGACCAATATCAGAATCTACAATCATGGCTTCTATCTCCTGAAGATGAAAGCAGTTGGCCAGTGAAGTACTTTGGTATTCATTCCTGAGCACCAGTTCTGGGCGAGTAGTAAGAAAGATCTTGATATTGGGCAGTTGAGAAATAGAGGTTGTGATGAGAGATAGAATATCTGAGGCRTCAGGCTGTGTGCACTCATCCAGAGCATCAAAGACAAAGACAAGAGGAGTTGCTCTTTGCTCAAGCAAGTTGCAAAGAGGCTGAGCAACTAGAACAGAGAACTGCTGTGCCATAAGTTTGTGTAGGCTTTCAGGATGTTCATCAATGGCAGCAGCAATAGCTTTCCCATAAGATGGATCATAGAAAGCAAGCTGAGAAGCAATGGTGTGCACAAAGCTGGAGGCATGCTGGCGATCAGCATGGTCACGAGAGAAGAAGAAACTAGCCCCAAGAGAATTGATACCAGCAGCACGCTGGGCCACTGTCTTTGCGACGGTGGATTTTCCAATCCCAGCAATACCATCAAGGATGTAGACAGGTTTTTCAGTTTCCTGTCCGTCCAAGGCAATGTTGCTCATCCAGCGCCCAATGCCAGCCAGGAGCTTCACCCGGGTGCCTTCAAAGCATGGGTTGACCTTTGCGAGATCCTGCGAATCATATGCAGCACCGGGAACGGGCTTTAATTTATCCAGAGCAGCATTCTAATGTGATTGTCAATACAAAATCGATACAAGAGCCTGCGAGAGTATGCACCTTGAAATGCCTGTCGACAGAAACACCAAACTTTGCCAGCCACCCTTCTTGATCTTTAACGGTCTGGCGGACATCACTCAAGACCAGTCCACCGGCGATGATATTCTCGAGCTGTATAACCATTAGCATCCTGTGTCATAGGAGCCAAACTACACTTACCCAGAAGCACTGCAAGACCTGATCAATTTTTCGGCTCGCTTCCTTCAGAGCCTCAGCATTATCCTCCACCAAAACATATGCAGAAAATCCGGTTGAATATTCCACTATCGTGGCCAGAAAGGTATCGTGTATTCCCCTAGCGTTGACCTCGATCAGAAATTCCTTGAGCTCAACACAAAATTGGACGTACTTTACGAGGCGACCGATGCTATCTCTTAAGTCAACCGACAGTAACTTCTCATCTCGCCCTTTGATCGCATTCACCATACTCTCGTTAAGGAGACCGCAACGCGCCCTTAGATCCTCTATTCCTTCTTTGTTGGATTTCGCTTGCTACGCGTTATTAGTGAGGGATCTAGATTGAAGAGTCGCCACCTTACCTCGAAGACATCGACAACTTTCAGAAGCACCTCGGCGGGGCCTTTGAAAGGTTCCGGAATTAAGGAAACCGCTCCGGAAAGCGTCTTCTTCAAAGCACCCGCAACAATAGCCCAAGTCTTATTAGACGAGGTTCCTGATGGGCCAGAAACTCCCGCGCCTTCGCCTGCTTGACCAGCTGGGGGAGGGGAAGAGACTTCGGCACCTTTGGTTGAATCGCTGCCCACCTCTTCTCCAGTGGGCTCAGGAGTTCCGAAACATAACGTACTCATTCCGAAGATCCATACGGTGCCCATGGCGAATGAATTGGACTCGATAAGTCTCTCAATGAACCCGAAGCGTAGAGGGCTAAAAACAAATACGAGGCAGTGCAGTGATAAGGATCGACCTCGACAGCCACAACGACAATCCTTCCAGTCACCTCGAAGGGATCGCCCAGACCTGCAATGGAAACTGGATTTTCCATCCCAACTATAAGAATCGGATCTAGAAAAATTGAATACTATTCGGACATTCAACAACATGTACAGCTGGTACGTACAACAGACGGAATAAACACACAGCAGTTACCGCGATCCGCAGCATCAACCGAATAGCAATGAAAAGGTGTAGAGAAAAAGGGATAAAATACAAGAGAAAGATAGTACACGCGACGCGAAAAAAGCTTATTCATGGGTAGTTTAACTGATACAATAGAAGATCGAAGATTGAGAGATATAGAGAGATCTTGAAAATTTGAAATGAGGTGAGAGATAATATGATGCAAGGCAAGTTAAAAATGCGTTTAGATACTCGAGAATAAACTCGTTCGTGCCGGAAGGACGAGGTGAAGGGTATATAGCGGAATGGGTATAAACCAAGATTGTGAAAAAGACGAAAGGAAGAACTAAATAGCAATCTTGATTCGCATGTGAATTCTGTAGCTGAAACGTTCCGCATCTGTTCTATGAGTGGAAAAAATAGATACGGCTCGAAAAAAAAGGAAATGAATGCAGAGACGAACAGGGAAGAAGAGGAGAGATCATCGTAACCATCATAGCCCAGGCGCTTTACAGGTCTTCATATGCCTCGCGAGGACACTCTGCGTGGTGAACTCACGATGGCATCGACTGCAGCTATGCTCCTTAATCCCCAAATGGACGTTCCGGTGATTCTTGAGATTATGGTTGGTGGTAAACGTCTGTTGGCACCACTCGCACACAAATTTGGCCTCTCCGTAAGGGGTGGGCGGGGACAAAAGGGCAGACGAGTTGTACTCGGATGGTGTGAAGCACAATGAGGGAGAGGAGAGATGAGTGGAGGCGGTGTTGGGACCTGTCCACGAGGTGCCCGCAACCGAAAAACCTCTGTTGTGAGCGGCGTTCCGGGGAATGCGCTGGAGGTTAGGCTCAGCCGGGAGGGTTTCAGTCATGGGCAACTGATAAGGGGAACTCAGGGATTGCTCAATTGCGCGGAAGGAAGGGTCGGCATCATCGAACTGGAAAATATCCTTCATCAATTCTGAATCGTCAGCGGACGACGGAGGAGGGATCACGAGGGAGAGTGCAGGATGGGTGGTGTAGAACGAAGGGGCAGTGAAATCAAGGGATGGGATTTGCATGTTCTTGTCATTGCTGTTAAACATGCTGTTTTCCTGGACAGAATAGCCATCGCTGAGGGACAGCCCGTCGAAGGACGGGGACAGGGTGCTCGGAGAAAAGGGACCCAGAGGTGAATGCAACCCTGGGTGCTCATGGCCCTCGGTGGGATTGAGAGTCGGAGCGACAATGTTAGTCATCGTCAAAGGCTTGGTCGCGTTCAGAACGGAGTCTTCGAGTTGACCAAGGGTCGGGAGAGGGGCGGCGGAATTGACACTTTGGCACCTCCCGTCGATAATGCATCTTTCGCTCTTGGTGCTGCGCAAGAGGTGACTCAAGGCAGAGGCGAGATCTTGATAAAGCGGAGTATTTGATCCCGTATGGGCGGGCCCTTCGTCGGAAATTGCCTCGATCCCCTGGGATTCAGAAAGCTCGACCCCATACTCGGTTATGCCGAGTTCTTGATCGGTCCCGCTTTGAGGGGTGACGGTACCCAATCCAGTAGGATCTGCAAGAGCTCCACCAACATCCGCACCACTTGGAGCCGTCGTACCACCAGGCCCAGTATCGTGACCTTCTCCTGACCCCTCCCCCCTCTTCGGCCTAACCAACCGGTTGAGAGCACTAAAGGGTTTCTTCACGGTCTTCTTAAGATCGGTCCCGGCCTGCTTGATCCGTGACTTGATCGAAGATTGACCCCCACCACCAGCAGGCGTTGCAGCACCAGACGGAATAGGGGAATTGCCGCCACGAGTTTTCGTATCTTCAGACATAGATGTTGCTTGGTTGAAATGTTATGTTGAATCGCAAGAGTTCGCAGTGGATGGTAAGTCCAAGTGATAGTAGCGGTTCAAGGAGGATCTTGATCATCGATCAGTGCGCGATAGCCCACTCGGCACCTCGTGATCTTAACTCAAGGTACTAAATAAGTTCTTGCGCGCTTCTCTGCATTGCCGCCTTCTGTCAACAATTCAAGATTATCCCTCACCTATCAAGCGCTACGGTAGATATCAAGCATGCAGGATAAGACAAACCTTTAGCCTGTCGGTTGCCCCCAAACTGTCCATGATTAAGATGTATCATGATCGAAAATCGCCAGTCCACGCCAAAAAAACGGGNAAAACGTACGGTCCTATCAAGAGCAGAATCTATGTCTTCTCCCTCCGCCTTGCCATTTCCTCTCGAACGCAGCCCTCGAGTTCGACTTGAGGGTCAAGCCGGAGTGCTCGGAAAGACGTGTTCAACTCTGGACTACGACCCAATGGTTCTGCTTCAGATAAAAGATAAAGAACCAAAAGCGACCTAGTGTTGCATGCGAAATACCTCCGTGAGGCCAAGAGGCCCCACCTTACGGGCCCCCGAGCCATTCATTCATCCTTAACCCTTCAATCCTGACTACCGTCATGGACCCTGAATCCAACAATGAGCTCCAACCAGACCACGAAGTGTACTCCTAAGAGGCCGAAAACAACCTCAGTCTACTTGCGGTCCGCGGACGAATACGCGGAGGAAGAGGATCTCGACTCGGAGCTGGAAGGTGACTACAAGGAAGGGCTTATTGAATTGGCGCGGGAGGTCGTAGCTATCGTGGAGGATGCTCATAATTACGATCCAGAGGAATTTCCGCCGGAGGTTTTGGAACAGCTGAAGTTGTTCTCAATAAGATGATTATATTTGCGTATCATAACAATAAAGACTCAAACGACGACTCAGAGGATTCGGAAATGCCCGAGTTGGGACTCGGAGCACTTGAGCTGTTCAGTATGATGCAGTTGTTTGCTGAGACGACGGAGCGTCCTTTGTTGCACACGTCAAAGAAGCGGGTGAATACTGTGAGCATCTTTGATGCATCAACTCCGATTTTTGAAGCTGTCCTCTGAATATCTGAATGATTAATCTCAGCCCACAACTGTCTCAATGCTGGTTTGGAGCCCAAGCAGATCATGGGTATTGGTCTGTACTTCGTTATCGTCTTGGTCTCTGCTTTCAATAACCTGGAAGCTCGCAATAGAAATCCCGAAAGACAAGTTTCCAAAGGCATATCCCCCGTGGGCTCAGGATATTTTGCGCCTTCGTCCCCACTCTTCTATCTGCGCTCGCTTCTTGGATGACTGCCCTCTCGAGGGCAGCCCAATCGAGGATTCTCCTCGTGTACTGTCGGTTTATGAAGCCAGACCCGAGGTTTCTATCACCGAATCCAGGTGTCCTATAAGCTTTATCGCCCCTTGCTCCGGGAGATTCATCTTTCTACTCTGTCAGGGCGGGTGGAAGTTGCGGACACCTCTCTTGTCTTACTGGGATGTCAATGACCAACCCAACGACTACATGGACGGCAAGAATAAACGTCTCTCCTTCACTGTGATCACCCACCATGGAGCTGCTGATGACGAAAGTGGGTTGGTGTTTGTGGGTGATAGGGATAGAGTCAAGTCGTTCTCGTAGTGTGATACCACTAATAAAGAAACTCGCCAGAACCTGTTCCCCATCCGCACCCTCAAGTCGGCAGGCTTCTACGGTGCGATAGGCGTGTTTCTAAGTGGCCACGTCGGAAGGTCTGGTCCAGGGAAGATTGGAATTTGGACGATTGGCGACCTGCCTACTCATGGGGCGTCTGGGCGTAGCCGTATCGGCGAGTCTATCGGAGGAAGAATTCAATGGCATAGTCCCCTGGCGTGATGATCCGGAGAACATCGAGCGCTCTGCTGGCTCGAAGCCTCGAGTCGGAGAATTCTCATAACAACTATTATTGTCGTGTGGTCGAGCTCGAGGCTGGTGGTAAATTTCTGCGAGGTATCCGGGACATGGTGGCGAGGTAAGGGCGGTTTCGACGGGCAAAGGCTATTCCAATATTTTTGCCACTGCTTGCGAAGATGGGTATTCTCGCTTGTACGATGTACGCCAGCCCTTGAGGCCTTGCCTGTTATCACCATCGAGTCTGACCACCATTCCGTACGAGAATACACTAGCGTCGTTATCTGCCATCCCGATGGTATTCCATGTAGGTTTATTCCCCGAGATATTTGTGAACTTTCTTTCAACTCACTTTGCGCTCTGCAGACATGTTTACGAGTGGCAAGGACGAGGAAGCCGTCCGCCTCTGGAACATCCGCGCCAAAGCACCTACTTATGACCTTGCCGCGGGCAACAACCTGTCGTGAGTATAGTCTGGAATGGCGAACGTAACGATTTGTTTGCTGCGACTGAATGGCCGCATTCGAGCTATTCCAATAGACGAAGGTGTCAATCCGAAGAAGGGGAAGAGTTCGAAGGAGACCCAGAGGAAATCACGTACCTGTACAAAGAGAAGGGGGTTCCTTATAAGTTTACGGCTCGACCAGACTTGGCCGAACCAGGCACGCCATAGCGAAACGTATTTTGGGCATGTGTTCGACCGGAGAGCGTAGGATCTGTCAGAATCCCGCTATCTTTATTGCGCTGGATTTTCTACTGACGATTGAGTGGCCTTTTCGAAAAATTTGTAGATCAATATGCCTTCAAGGTGGAGCCCGATGGTGGTGCAGAGCCGGACCGCGGAGGCAATGGCTCATGGCGATGGTAGTTATCACTCCTGCCCCTCGTCTCGGAGGGTTTGACAGTTCTATGTAGAGGTATGGTCGATAATTTCGATTACCTGGATAAACATAAGTGATACGCATGGGGCTCGAGATGCCCTACTGGCTGCACGCTCAAAGGTTACGCTGCAGGATATGGTAGGGTAGCCACTTGGACAGGCCAAATGAACGTGCAGAATCATAGGCACTGCCACGGGTGCGGCTGAAACGCGATATTGCGCCTCGGGGTGTTCGGTTGCATTGGTAGGTGAGCGAAAAGCGGAGCTCATGTTGTCACAGGTTCAAAGGGTCAAGACAAGGCTTCCTGCGTCCTTCACTAAATGTATCCCCCTGTCAGTGCTTCTCCACTTGGTTCCATCCAGAAACGAAGCTTGAAGAACCACGTGGGGAAGGTGAGGCGGAGTCTGCGAAGGACGCTTGAAAATTTCATGAGTCTGGCTTAGTCGGTTCGGGTTTTTCATCTTTTCGTCCCCTTCCAGGGTTATCGAAACACGCATAGTAAATACCGGATACACGAGAGTAAAAATTGGACCCTCTAATATACACGTTACGTGAGACCAAAGTAGTAACAAAGTACAGGCTTTATGGAAACGGAAACCACCTTTCACCAACGGCCAATACCCCAGGCATTATACGCCACGCCTCTCACGTTCCACGCACTCTCTTTAGGCTGGGCATTACCCTGTTCATCGACGGCTCTGCTATACACCGTTCCAGTTTCTGGAATTTCAACGGAAGCGACCCCGGAAACCAACTCGATCTCCCAGATAGTCCAGCTCCATTTACCTTGCTGATAAGTGATAGTGGCAGGGTGCCATGTCTTTCCCTCGTCGATGGTTATCTCGACGCGTTTGACATTGCCGGTGCTTCCTGGGGTGCTGTACCCTTTGACGAGCAGCGTCGAAGAGGAAGAAGAAGGGGAGGAAGAGTGATGGACAGATGCGATGACGGAGTTGAGTGGGAGAGAGGTCATTGAGGGATATTTGGACCATTCATCCCGAGCTTTATCCTTTGTGTCGATCTGTAGTGCATTTGTTTGATTTTGATTTTGATTTTGATTTCAGTTATGAATAGAGAAGCGAAGGAAAAGATGCAGTCGGTCAGATATAGATCAGCAAATAGATGAGAAGAGAACAGAGACGAACCTCTGGAGGAAGGATCTTGTAATCGCGCTGTTGATAGAAGTTGGGGGACTCGTGGGCGCAGATAATGATAGTGTCAAGCCATTTGACCCAGCGGGCGCCGAGATAGCCTGGAACGACAACCCTTAGAGGTCCCCCGTGGTCAGGGCTTAGGATCTCATCATTCATCTATGTACAAGATATCATGAGATCCGGCACTACTGGACATCGTGGGCTCGGTGCGTACCTCGAAAGCGATCAAGACATCGGAGGCTTCGTCTAGAGCCCTCTCAAGGGGTATCGATGCCCCGTAGTACGTATCGTCCTCGCAGAGTGTAGCATATGAGGAGAAGCAGACGTGGAGTTGGGTGTTTTCAGGAGCGTCTTGGAGGCCGCAGTGCAAGAGGAGGTCGCGCAAGCGGATACCTCCCCATTTGCAGTTGGCAATGACGCCGTTTTTCCAGGGGACACCGTTCACTTTCTTAATTGCGCCCATTTCGTTTCGTCTGATACCTGCACACTGACGGTGACCGAATTGTTAGTTAGTTCCGAACCGATAAGGAAGAGGAAAGAGGACGACGAACTTGGAGGGCAGCGACGACTTCTTTAGTTGCAAAGTTGGTCTTGAGTTCTCTGACGCTCTGCTTGACCTCCTGCTTGACCAGCCCACTAATAGAGAGCTTGTATGTGTCCTCGTCGAACTCCCGCACCGGACCATGATTTCTGCAGTATACCAGGTCCTCTGGGGTAATTGGGAACTCGACAAGGGCTGCAGCGGTAGGCTCTGCATTGAAGGGTTCCTTTGCTTGAATGTTGAGCAAAGTCGAGTGGACGGGTTCGCAAGAATAGTCCATGGGTGTGTGGAGAGTTGGGGGCTAAGCGAGATGGAGGTGTGTGAGCCTCACCTGATCTCCACCAGTGTACTTATATATAGGGGCCCCCTCCGCGAGGCTGGGAGAGAATTCCGGGTGGCCCTGAGACGGCGATTGTTTCGCGATGTCCATCTCGGCAGAAAGATAGATGGTGGAGAAGAGAAGAAAAAGTTAGACGCTAGATATGATTGACGCTGACGGCGAGTGGGAGTCCATGTCGCCATCCTTCAGAATCACGTGATCACGATGCCCTCTATTATAACTGGTTTACAGTTGTACAGGAACAATATAAATCTCTCTAAGGCTCCAGGGAAGCGGGGAAGGTGCCGGACTCTCGCTGTTCGTCCCACTTGCCGATCTGTGCCAGGGTTAGCCAACGCGCGCACGGAGGGCCGTGGCAAACTCACCCATTCGTCTGGAAAGGAAAGGGGGTCAGTCGACGTGCAAAACGCAAAGGGGGCAGGGAAAACGCACTAGGGCAAAGCGAGTTGTATGCCTTCTTGAACTGCTTGCATGGAGCGTAGTCCTCTCCCTTGGCACTGATGCACTTGAAGTAGTCGGTGTAGTTTTGGAAGCTGTCGGGGCGCACGTATTAACACCCGAGGAGTATTCCGCCGAGGGCTGAGAGAACATACCAGTTCCTGGTCTGGTTTTGGTTGGGGAAACGAGCTGGGTAGAAGAAACGCCGGTCAGTTCGAGAAAACGCGTTGTAGTGTCACTCCGAGAGCGACGTACCGTCAAACCCAACGGTCTGCAAAACGTATTTGCTGCAGAAGAGGTCAGCACTTCGTCGCGCTCCCCCAGGACACCACGCACCTGGAGAGCTCAGCAGAGTCGGACATGTCTGGCTGTGAGGATGGGGGAGGGAAAAAGGTGGAAGAGGGATGAGTGCAAGCAACGTCGGGTTTTGGCGGAAACTCTCCCAGCAATTCTTACGTAATCGGCCTCTATCACAGCCGGCCTCGAGCTGCCTGGCCTTCACCTCAACCATGGACTTCCTCAAGGCTGAAATTGCTGCAAAACGCAAGGTCCTCGATGAAGACTCTACTACAATCTCGGCGCGGCCGAACAAATACATGCGAAGAGGCGATCTCGAGAGGCTGAAGGAGGAGCAGGAACGGAAAGCACAGGAGGAGAAACGCAAGCAGGAAGAAGATTCCAAGAGGAAGGAGGCCGAGGCTAGAGCTGCTGAGCAACAGGCTCGAAGGGACGCCGCTGCCGCAAAATCTAAAGTGAGTGATGCAACTATCGACTTCTGTGTCTAGTTTGAACTGAACCGTGGATGGAGAGCAGTCTATCTCATCATCAGCCTCACCTTCAGAGTCTCCCGGTCCATTAGCTTCTGAACAAGAAGGAGCCGACGCTCAACAACCGAAAGAGTCGCAATTCAACATCTCCAACGAAGAGACCATCCGCAGGCTCCGCTCCAAGGGTCAGCCTATCCGCCTCTTCGGTGAATCAGACAAGGAGCGCAGACTACGTCTCCGTGCTTTGGAATTGATCGAAGAAAAAGACCACGAACGTATTGGTGGTCAAAACGACTTCAAAAAGGCGTTGGAAGATGTCGAGAACATTGAGCGCCAGATGCATAGTAAAGGCTCGAAGAAGAAGGGAAAGGACGGGTCTGACGCTACAGACAGCGTGTTGGACCTCGACCTCGTCAAAACCGACCCGGACAAACTCTATCCTATCATTTACTATGCGCTTAAGCGTATTTTGAAGGAATGGGGAGAGTCTATGGATGAACGGCCCAGTGCGTTTCTCGTCTATGACCCAAGTTCTTTTTGGCTGACATGGGCTATCTTCCGTCTTTAGTCGAGGTCAAGCAGAGTCGGCTAGGCAAATTGGCTGCGGCTACACAGGTACAATCGGCAGAGTACCTCAAACCTCTATTCAAACAGCTCCGTTCAAGAGTRCGTATACCAGAGCCCAGTACCGCGGTACAGCATTCTGACGATAGCGTTGTCTAGTCCCTCCCCAGTGACATGCTTGCCCGTATCGCCGAGATCGTGCATCAYGTTCAAAAGCGGCAATACCAAAGAGCYAACGACTCGTATCTACGGCTGTCCATTGGAAACGCACCGTGGCCTATTGGCGTAACCATGGTTGGGTGCGTCCTATTTCAATCCTCGTCAATTTTTACTGACAACTATCTAGTATCCACGAACGTTCCGCCCGCGAAAAGATTTCAGCAGACCAAGTTGCCCACGTACTGAATGATGAAGTTAGTCGAAAGTACATCCAGAGCTTGAAACGGTGTGTTACCTCCTCGTTYATCAGCCGTTCAYTCCGCTTACCCATCCATCCTCATTTACTCAGGCTTATCACATTTTCGCAAACAAAGTACCCTCCTGCGGATATCTCGCAGCTYATGGGATAATTGCGTATTTGTTTGCTCGCTCATTTCGCCRGTGTATGAGTACTGTCTTCGGTTTGTGTGTATATGTAKATATATCCTAATGGTACTTCATGGGTCTCTTTTACTCTACTCTATTCAGCTCTTCGACTACTGGCTAACAACTACCGCTTCTTCTTGGATTTCTTCTGACTTTGACTAGGCTTTTCGGCAGGCACAACAGACGCATGCCCTTTGTCCCGCACATGGGCGAACAGTTTRGTCTTGCTGGTGAATGTGGCTTGGCAGACGTTGCATTCGAGTTGTTGGGGCGTCTCAGTAGTCGCTGCCTTGGAAGCTTTGTCTTTCCGACGAGTACGTTTGCCTGCGGCAGGCTCCGGTGTGCCGGTAGCATCATCATCTTCCACACCAGCTTCTTCTGCTGGCGGTTGGGGTGCAGGAGAAGCYGCTGAAGGTGAAGGAGTGTTGTTGACTTGGCTGTTCAGGTCTTCGATTTTTGCTCGACGTAGAGCTTTTCGCGCCGTTTTGCTCAGCGGCATSCCGTCTTCTTGKTTGTCGTCGATTTCYGTCATGGTTGGGGTTTGTTGCTGCTTGCGTGACTTTGATTTAGCACCTTTCCGTTTTCCGGACTCTTCTGGAGCCGGAGAGGGTGATGGGGAGGCAGGGGGTYCAGGTGCTTGGTCCTGACTGTCACCGTTGGCGRCTTTCGAAAGAGCAGAGGGCTCCTCTTGTTGARCCAATGCGTCTCCTCGTCCCATTTCCCGCTGAAGCTGTTCAACAGCTTTCCGGTGTTTCTTGCTYCGYTCGTGACTGTCCCATGCAACTTGACTTTGGAAAGATTTGCCGCAGGCTACACAGTCCCAAGGRTTTTCGTCTTCAATTACTTCATCATCGTTCTCGTCTTCGTCCTCARCTGGCTGAGACGTYTCATGTCCGTCTTCTCCCTCGTCATCATCYTCTSCTTCAGCCTCTTCTTGTAGGTCAAAGTCTTCGTCATCCTCCTCCATCTCTCTTCTCAGCTTCTCGATCGCCTTGAGATGTTTCTTGCTCCGCTCATGACTATCCCAAGCCGCCTCGCTACGAAAAGACTTTCCGCATGCAACACATTCCCATTCCTCGTCGTCATCACCTTCAGCGATACCCCACTCGAGGTCGGCGTGTTGATTCTGCTTGCTTGGGTCRATTTTTTGCCAGTCTTGTTCGACATAGTTGTCGGCTGCTGCTGAAGAGCGTGCTTTGGATTCTGCTTGYTTCGCTTTTGACTGGGCTTCGTTTTGTTTGGCTATTTCCTCTTGCTCCCGTTGGTGTTTTTGGAAGCGAGGGTCTCGTTTGCGGAGGAATTTGGCCAGGTACTAGGCGATTTGAGTTGGAGGTGGTAATGAGATAGGTTAAARAAKACTTACTCTGACGGTGTCGTTGTATTCTCGACGAGCGTCGTCCCGAAGTTTCTTGTTGTCTTTCTCCATTAACCTAGTCCGTTGTAAGAAAGCGTGGAAGAGGTKTGGAGGAGCGGGCGACGTACCTTCGGACTCTCCGATCRGGTGCTTCGGATAGCTTCCACTGCTCTACCCAGCTAAAGTCCTTCTCGGTACCAAAATTGGTCCAGACGGAGTAGAATTCTCGTGCTGCACCGTCTGCGTCGGTTCTCTTCTTCATTTCACTCGACCAGGGCCATGTAGAGTATCCAAAGGAAGGGTATTCTATGTTACTGTCGATCATATTCTCTTCGGAGGCCAGCCTCTCGAATAGGTTGCGGTAGATTGTGAAGAAACTCTGTTATAGTATCCGAKAGTCAGARCGAGTCAGAGAGAACATGGAGAAGARAGARAACGCACATCGTTGGAGTCGTCATAGCCCTTCCATATCGTAGCGTCGAAGAAACGAGCCAAGTGGCGAGGGGTAAGACCTCGATCTCGAGTTCGAGGGGGTGGCTTCCCAGAACGGATGTCCTCGAATACTGCTTCTCCGTCGGCTTCAGGAACGAGAGATGTCTTATGAGAATCGTACCAAGCGCGTTCCTAGAACTATCTTTTCAGATTTGGATGAATAAATRGAAATGGAYGGTAGTAAATTACTTGTTCGTCGCTCAGGACCTGCGGATCGGGTRTGGTGTGTAAGAGGCTGACTCGTYCGCTTTGAGATCAAGCTGCTCACCTCGTAGGCCTGCTGTATTACAGCAAACTTTTCTGTAGCCTCYTCAACGTTSCCATGRTTCTTGTCCGGGTGGTGAAYGAGAGCCAGTCGACGGAACGCACGCTGTTACGCGCRAAAACATGAGCTTCGGATTCGTAATGAGCCTAAATGACGCTCGCCCACCTTGATCTCGTCCTGAGTGGCATCCTCTGCGACTTCCAAGATCTTGTAATAGTCTACGACGGCTTCCCCGCCTTGCTCGGCATCTTGGCCACCTCTAGAGGTGGATTCACGGGCGCCCATGAAAGCAGAGGAAGAGGACTGGTAANCCGTCATTTTGTGCAGGGCGGCTCCTRATCAGGAAGAAGGATTATGTCAGCCGAATTTGGCGCTCGGTTGCGCTGGACGTGGTCTCTTCCTGAACGTCATTGCAANCCTCGTCAATATGTTTGGTTTTGGGTCTAGCTCTTCCTCYTCTTCYTCSTCTTCRWCATCYTCGTCCGCGCCAGGYCTTAGTACGTATCAAAACTTGTRTGGTGTAGGAAGTCCAAGGCTAAAGTCGGAGAGCAGACACCATGGAGGGCAGGAAACAGGCCGTGATGCAGCACATTCGAAATGAGACTGCACTCTCGAACGCCCAGGAACTCATGAATGTACATGCAGCTCTCTTCTTTCAGTCACTCAGGGCCTTGGTCTGACATGGTTGTGCGTAGGCTTCGACTGAAAGGTGCTTCAAGAGCTGCGTCGTGAACCCTGGCACGTCGCTGTCTTCGAACGAACAGGTGAGTTCTCTCTCTGCCCATTGTTCTCAAACGCCAGTTGGACTAAACACTCTAATTTGTGGTAGACATGTTTGTCTGGCTGCTTCGACAAGTACTTGGAAGCTTGTACGTCCTTTTCCAATGACTGCTGCCGCCAGGATCACACCCACTCACACTCCTTCATTTCCTCCAGTCACGGTTGTCAGCAGGGCATATGGAACTCGTGTGCGAAGCGAATTGGGCCCCAACGAGACCTCTTTCTAATGGAYTGTCACCACACGAGCGTCGCTTTCTCCGCCTCATTTGGCCTCGTTCATACGCATCCGTGCTAAAGTAGCTACCTCTGTTCACTGCAGCTTCCAGRACATGATAGACCNAAAAAAACAGTTGTGTATTTCGATTAAACTATACATAGTACTGTAATGTAATGGGAAGGACTACCTCACTCCGTCTGTCCAGGCAGAAGAAAATGTCAATGTGCGAACGGAATGCAAGATGTCGAATGCGAACAATGCAGATGATGAGAGTTAAGTGCGAATAAACCAAGAAATGCGACGATGGAAGCAAGATGTAATGCAAGATAATGTGTCAATGTAAATGCAAGAAGTAGAGTCGGTGTATGCAAGGAGTAGAGTCAATGTGAATGCAAGAAGTAAGGTCAATATCAATGCAAGAAATAGCTGAGTGGATGAACAGTAGCGTGAATGTGAATGCGAGTTTGCCAGCTTGAATGATTGAACAATATCGAGCAAAAAAATTAGAGACCACCAACGAGGCCGGTAATAAAGTAGGGGAGAAGGATTATAAAGAATGAATAATGTATAGATAAACAAGGCGCACACAGGCYCAAAAGAGAAACCCTACCTTCTAGAGGTGCTGATGCCGGTGTTGATGCTCCTGGTCCCACTGCAAGCCCGCAATCCAATCTTCCTGAAGACGGTACGTGGACGCTGAGAACGGGGTGGGAGCAACTAGAGTAGGCTGATGCTGATTCTGTTGTTGCTGTTGTCGGAGCGGTTGTTGAAGGTATTGGAAAAAGTCTGGATTCAATCCAGGATCCATGGAGGCTGTAGCTGTCGTCGCCTCCGGATAGAAAGAAGATATCGGGGAAGTAGTCAAYCCAGAAGGAATGGCCGTGTCGATGTCGAGTTGATTAAAGGTGGCTGGAGGTAAAGTAGGAGAGTTCGAGGATAGCCCAAAATTAGAGGTTGAAGTATTCAAAAAATAATGGCTTGAGGGGTCTGGACCCAGTGACCCAGCAGAGAGAGTACTATATCGCGGTTGGGTAAACGCTGAGGGTATTGTRGAGGACCTAGAAGGATCCGAGGTGGCAGTGAGTGGTGAGCTCGTTGAGCTTGAGCAGCCGGTGGCAAGCCCGTAATCCAGGGTGTAGTAGCGAGTAGTGACAGGGATAGGTGTAAGGGAGGAATTCGAGAAGGAAGCACCCGTTCGAGGCGACGGATCCGGGAACGCAGCATTACTGGTGGCTGGGAAGGTTTGATCGGTAAGACAGTCGTCCATTRCTTCGAGCCCGGATCTGGAAGGAGGAGTATGCTGTTGGTAGTCTCCAGGAATAACCAAAGACAGGTCGTGATGTAACTGAGCAATCCGGGGAACGATCGGCGGTAAGGTCAACGCGAGTGTGGGCTCGAAGATCTCAGTGASTGGTGAGCCGTCGAGGTTGATGTATTGAGGGGTCGTTGCCTGTGGTGAAGGYTGATCGTCCCCAGACGCTGTCGGAGAGGGCTGATCGTCTGACGAAGGCGGAGACGGCTGGTCGTCGAAGGTTGAAGAATCGGCTGTCTGGGGAAGGTAGTAGCCCATCGGCCCCGAACAGCTTGAGTGCGTTGAGGCTTCCGGCGAATAGGATTCGAAATTTTCGCCAGGGGGCAACCTTTTCCTCATCTCCAACGGGCTGATAGAACCTTGCGGCGTTGGGCAGGAGTATTCGGACGCAGATGACGGTGAATAGTGCCAACTCGTGGGCCGTCCTCGAAAATTTGCCTTCCTCTCCAAGGACGCTAGTTTGGGCTTCAGGGTCTCCCAAAAATGATGCAAAGCGATTGCTGGGCCCTGGATCGTGTGCCGGAGACAGTATGTAGCCTGCTGATCCTCGGTCCAATCGAGGCATCCCTGCCATTCCCGAATAGTTTTCATCGTGCCTTGAAGGGTTCTACTCGTTTCGAAAAAAAATAGGGGTGCCTCTGAGAGAATGAAGGAAATTCCGGTGGTCCCCGTCGTGCCTGAGGATGATGTGTCTTCGAGTTCCGTGTGGATGATGGTGTGGAATGGTATTACCATTTTAAAGCTCCTGCCCGCGTTGTGGATGAACCAAGTCAGGCTCCGTCGCGAGTCAGAGACGTAAGCGACCAGACTATAATCTGCTGCTTCGGATCGCTGTCGCTTCAACGTTCCAATCGTCAAAGTATCGCATGGAATAATGTGGACAGCTGATGATAATTGAATTAGGAGCGGAATTTTCCACGAAGGCCGAAGAAACTCACGCCAGTCCTCATTTATGCGAGCATTGAGCTCACTGTCGAAGCCAGGGGTAAGCTCGGGCGGGGTATTCGGCAACGATTCAGATTCGGAGCTTGGGTGTGGAGGAGGAGAGACCGACACAGAAAGTTTTTGCCTCCGCTGTCTGGGTCTAGGCGGTATGCCTCGTCGAAGCTTCTCCTTTGCACGACTGTTGAAAGGAAGGTCAGAAACAGAGATCGATCAAGCATTGAAAATTAGGCTCATTTGGCAACTCACCGATTCTGAAACCAGATTTGAAGCTGCCGTTCTTGCATACCCAAAGCTGCGCTGATTTCCTTCCTACGTTCAACAGAAGGACAGGTCTCCAGAGCGAAGAGCTTCTCCAGTTGAGCTAATTGTTTCGGGGTCACCCTGCCACGCTTCTTCGTTTTGCCTTCGGCCACCGAGTCGGTGGGAGACGATGCCACGCTGTTTGGCACCGAACGTGACTTGGGTTGGTTCTTCTCTTCGGGCAGATTCAATTTGAGCTTTGGGTCTTCTGTGTTGCTGCTGGCGCTAGCACTCTGGAGATCGAGTGATCGACGGGCCAGTCTGGACGCTAAAGCTGGTACACGAGATGGAATAGATGGAGCCTTGGGTGATTCGACAAGTGAAGAGGCGCTAGGGGGCGTCCTCGGAGCGGATGGGAGTTTCGGTAGGTCCATGAGGAAGATTAGGGATACAGGTAAAGTAAGCTTATAACGCGTTAACGCGAGCCCATTAGCTGGAGGCTAGAAGTAGGTGCAAGTGGCGTAGCACGGCGCAGACGAGTCCTGATGATATGTTTGTTCAGTCGTATGACGCAAGTGGACAAAACGAACAACCAACCAGGAGTTACAACAGATATGCAGGGCCCTGCCTGCAAGTGGGAGCGAGGACGGAGAGAGATTAGAGAGGCAGTAGTATTGCGTGGTCGTAGTGTATCCTCTGCGTTGTCGCTGTGACGAAGAGGTAGTGAGAGGACGTGACGCGGACCCACCATTATGTCTTTTGCTCCCTGCGTTTATGCGCTAAACCAAGAATGGGAAAATATGATGAGATATCAAGGAACCAAGAATGGATGTCAAAGATTGGTTGCTTGGACAAAATAGGGTGAAACTTTCGATAACGGCCCACCTGTCCAACTAAGTGTCCCCGTTGAATGAACGAGGCTGAGAATTTTTGAAGCTGGAATTCTTTGGGTAATTAGGCCTCCATTTACCGGTGACTCTGGATGACACCACCTCTTTGAACGGGGCAGAGGTTGCTTTGTCCCGTCTATGCGGCGCTATGAAGCTCCGGGGTTCGCACAATCGGGCCGACCCATCATCCATCGATACGATACACCAGGGACCGCGGTGACGCGGTGACGGCGGCGGCGTGGTTGGCGCTGTCCGCACAACTCTAGAAACAGCTTCGAGTGAAATTGCGCGGTCGTATGTGTGTAGGTAAACTGTGATGAACTCTGGTAATTGAATTTGTCGTGTAAGGTGCTTTCTTTGAGTCAACCACTGTGTTGGAATTTCAACATAACGTCACTGTTCGGGGAGTCAGGGTTTCCCGTTGCCGCTCTGGGTAGTGTGACGAGAGTGAATTGTTGGAGTGAGATCGACCGTGGCTGATCGGGGGCCACATCCAATTTCGCGTCGCTTGCAAGGGATTCGCTTTCGAGGCCATCCTTTGAATACCGAGAAAAAAAGAAGACGAATACCATAAAGACAGAGCTTAGAGAATACAAAAATGCAAACAAAATACACAGAAGACCCACCTGGTGACATGGCCGCCCACCCCGACACGGTACTGGCACCGCGGCGTACTCCAAGAGCGACAGGTTCGTTTAGCCGTGCCGTAAACAAAGGAGCGGCGAATTGAATGCAAAAGGGCCCTGGAGACCGTACGTGTGCACGTAGTGTACGTAGCGTCGAGGATGGAGCGGTCGAAACCGGATGCATACGTACGATCCCAATTGAAAAGGCTTCAGGCGCTTGCCGAAGGAAGGACCAGTGGAATGGACATCAGCGGCATTCCGCAACTTGAAACGCAGGGAAAGTTGACTGCAATTTACCCATTTGTACAACAGCATGCTTGATTTCATTGAGGCATAATTAAGCGTCACAGAGGGAAATAGATTACCGTGAAGCAAAAAGGCAGAATACAAACAAAAGACTGGGACATACCTGCCTGACTGTAATTAAAGCAGTGATGAATCATCGCTATACTTACGCACAGGCAGAAGAAAAAGTAGGAAGGAAGGAAGATACCCCAAATAAATTATCCCGATGACGTCCCTGGCAAGACCTACCCAATCTTGCGTACTCTGTTGGCAGTGACTCGATGTAGGGTTGGGTGGGTGAAAGCAATACCCAAAACGAGAAGTGGAAAGCTGGAAAGGTATACCGCAACCTAACCTTTACCAGCAAATGTTGGTCTGATCTAGTATCGAGGCCTTTTGGAGTCCCTATCGTCGTATCCACCCATGTTTTCGCGTTTGAGGTCTTGTCTTGGTCCGCCATACCCACCGTGCATTCCTGGTGGTGGCCCTCCATGTCCTGGAGGAGGCCCGTTGAAGCCGTTGGGTGGACCATCGAATCCATTGCCGTGATATCCGATACCTCCACCGCGGGGTGGTCCGCTGTTGTGTATCGTGTCAGTCATAATGGCCTCAGATACAGAATAATTAGCATACCGGAAACCACCGCCTCCACCACCAAAGTCATCGCGACCACCACGGAAGCCTCCTGGTGGGCCGCCACGGTCGCCTCCGCCATGACCACCTCTGAAACCACCGCGATCGCCTCTATCGCCAAATCCACCACCTCGATCGCCGAAACCGCCTCTATCAGCAAACCCTCCCCTGTCGTTATACCCGCCTCGGTCGCCGAAGCCGCCTCCGCCTCTGTCATTGAAGCCGCCGCGTCCACCGAAACCTCCTCTTCCACCACCTCGGAATCCTCCACCGCGTCCTCCGCCGAACCCGCCGCGGAAACCGCCTCTTCCTGCTGCAGGCGGAGCGACTGGTTCGACACGTTTGGGTCGGCCGCCAAGACCTCCTCCCAGTCGACGAGGCTTCCAGCCGCGCACGGTGCGACCGCGCTCAACGTCGACTAGGATTCGCTTACCCATGATGTGTAAGCCGTCAGATTCCTTGTAGGCCGCTATGAAAAAAAAGGATGTCAAGTGTTAATTGTAAACGAAAACAGTGGTCAGACAGAGCAGCGAGAAGGAAAGTTTACCTTTCATGTCGCGTTCTCGCTCGTAGACGATGAAAGCGTAGCCTCGGCTTCGGCCTTTCTTGTCACGAACGATCCTTACGCGCTCGATCGTTCCATATCCCTCGAACTCGCGCCGCAGGTCAGTTTCTGTTGCGCTTTTGTGCTGCGGAGAACGAGTCAGTAGGGCCAACATGCAAGGAAACGAGAGGACGTACGAGACGTGAGACGAATAATGTTTTGTAGGGATCTCCGACGGCTTCAGCATCATCTGAAGGCTTGTCTGTAGCATGGAAGAGCTGCTCGTCAGTAATACAGGTGTATTCAGGAGAAAAGGTGAAGCCCACAAGATTCCTTGGCAGTCTTGAAATCCTCCGCCTTCCTTGCCTTCCTCTGTTCTCGGCGCATTTGACGTTTCACCTCTTCTGCAAGGGTATAGACAGGCTCTTCTCCTTCTTCCATTCCTTCGTCATTGTTGGCAGCATTGAAAAGGTTTTCTGTCGTTTCTTCCTTTAACCGCTGAAGAATCTCAGCGACGCCTGATACATTTTTGCTGCGAATCCGGTCGATATCCTTATCGACAGGGCGAGTGTAGGGGAGAGGCGGCCNGGGGGGCGAATAGTTTGAGGAGATTTGGGGGGAGTAAGTGCGTGCCGGGCATGGTTGCTCTGCCAGATGGCGGGAGGGAGCAAGGAGTGAAATTGAAACTCCGACGGTACACAGGCCTGTTTCCTCCCGTCGTGAGTGGTAATTTTCCGTACCACTGTCCGCAAACATACTCATGGCTTGTACAGATGCAGAGGGTTCTGCTGAGCAGGGGCTGTCTCGGAATAGCAGGCGTTCGACGCCTCTCGTCGACCCCAGCCGCCCCCTCCAACGCCTTCTTCCTCCACAACACCCAATGGCTTCCTCCGGGCTACGAAAACACAAAGTTTAAGCCGTTCAGGAATGCAAGCCATCCTGCCTTGGCCACCCCACCGCCGCCCTTGAAAATGTTCAAGGAGGTCGACGTGCTGACGCCCAAACGGCTGCTCAAAGTCTACGGCCAGCTCTCCAAAACCCGGCTCACCGTCCTCGTCATGCTCACATCCATGTCCGCTGTTGCACTCTCCCCGTTACCCACAACAGTCCCTATCCTTCTTTCTACAGCTTTTGGTACAGCGCTATGCTCTGCCTCAGCCAACTCGCTCAATCAAATCCAAGAGATGCCATTCGACGCCCAAATGACCCGAACGCGTTCCAGGCCCCTGGTTCGGAGAGCCATCACCCCCTTCCACGCCTCCGCTTTTGCCCTYGCTACAGGTGTCGCTGGACCGGCTCTGCTGTGGTACATGGTCAACCCTGCAACTGCCWTACTTGGCGCAGGAAACATTGTCCTGTACGCRGGCGTGTACACATGGATGAAGCGGAAGAGCATCTACAACACCTGGGTCGGTGCYGTCGTTGGAGCCATCCCTCCGTTGATGGGATGGACAGCCTGTGGAGGGCATATCCTCCCKTCAGCGGATTACCCCGTYCATCTCTTCCTCCCGTCGTTCCTTACGACGAACCCTCTTCCGATAGATGTTTCGTTTGTCGACAACCCGCTCTCCCCATTCGCCCTTTTTATGTTGCTGTATAGTTGGCAATTCCCTCATTTCAACGCGCTTTCGTATCTTGTGCGTGATTCGTACGCTCAGGCGGGGTATACGATGCTCTCGGTCCTCGACACGACCAAGAACGCCTTGGTTTCCCTCCGGCACGCCGCCCTTCTCGTGCCGATTTGTTCAGTGTTGGTACCGTTATCGGGTCTTACCACCTGGGCTTTCGCACTCACGAGTCTGCTTCCTAACCTCGTGTGTGCGCGAGCTGCCTGGCGGTTCTACAAACASGGAGGCGAGAAGAACGCTCGTWCGGTCTTCCAGCACAGTTTGTGGTACCTCCCAGTCATGATGGGTCTGATGATGTTCCATAAACAGGGGATGGACTGGTTGAAGTGGTTGGGTGTGTACCCCGGTGATGAGGAAGAGGAGAACNGAGGAATCAAAAGAGGCTGTTGCCGTTCCCCAGTAGATATCCATTATCGCTATTCTANATACCTACGTAC
This sequence comes from Candolleomyces eurysporus, assembly GCA_027579435.1. Taxonomy (NCBI): domain Eukaryota; kingdom Fungi; phylum Basidiomycota; class Agaricomycetes; order Agaricales; family Psathyrellaceae; genus Candolleomyces; species Candolleomyces eurysporus. The sequence goes on along the minus strand of JANBPK010000884.1, from coordinate 15,947 downwards.
TGCTTTGYGATGATAGAGAGTTTGAAGCTAAAGTTCTAATGCTATGAATCCTTGGCCTTGGCAGCCTTCCTCGCCTCTCTCTTCTTTTTAAGAGCCTCCATYCTCGCTTTCATTGTCGCCACACGCAAATCCGCGTCCTCCTGTAACCGCTCTTCTTCTAACAGCCTATCCATAATCAACTCCCTTTCCTCTTGCTCCTTTCTAGCCCGTTTCTGTTCTTCTGTTTCCTCTTCGGTAACAGCAGACTCCTCCTCTTGCACAGCAGCCCCAAGCCCTCCRCTGATCTGCATATCCTTCTCGGTAAAGAGCTCTTCCTCCCCAGCTACAGTCGCCCGAGCGAACGCCTCTGCTTTGTCGACGGTAGCACTGGYTGATTGCATTTGCATMAGCTCACGCTGGAATCGCTCGTATTCTTCGTCCACGGCTGATCTGGGCCCAGTYGCTGCTTTGGACCCAGAAGAGCTGGGATCGACAGCCATAGCATCGTCCCCACCCTCSTCGTCGTCTTCATCGTCATCATCGTTGGATACGGGTAGACTCCGCGTTGGGTCCGAGAAAAAGTCYGCAGGGAACCCAGAGGAGGATTCACCACCCGTCCTCCGCGGTTTCTTCGCCTCTACATCTTCGTTTGACACCGACGCCTTTCGTTTCGTCGAATGSGATGAAGRTTCGGCGTCATCGTTTAGACTAGCGTTCGCCGTCGCCTTTTCCARCTCTTCCTGGTGCTGTTGTTGCCTAGCCCGCGCTTGYGCTACGGCCGTTCGATGGGCTTTACTCCCTARATGACCCTCCCAAGCAGACGCATGTTTGATGATGAGGCCGCATACCGAGCATTTTAGTTGGTCGGACGGTGTATATGTTGCATATGGGTGAGAGATACGCGCTTCTTGTCGTTTAGCCTTGAGCAGGCTGCGTGCGTCGGCCATGAGTGAGTGGTAAGTTATGAACAAGTTGTGAGGCGCGCCAAGCCACTTTGGGGACGCGATCACAAAAATAGACSCAAGCACTGYGGCTCTTCACACTTAGGTTCATGTCGTCGTGTATTAAGGATAAAAAGGCGTAAACATTATAAAAATAGGATCATAGTGTCTACTGCTCTAAATGTCTAGGCGTAATCAAAGGTCAACCCCCATTTAGGACTTGTCCTTGAAGATCTTTTGGATGGCAGCGGTGGAGTACGACTTGGGTCGCTCGAGAGCTGGGAAAACAAACTTATTAGCGACAAATCCGGGGTTTCAGTAGCAAGAAATACGTACGAGCACCAAGGGCACGGTCCCAGATGAGCTGAGCAGCAACACCGAAGGCACGGGAGACACCGAAGAGGACAGTGTAGAACTGCATCTGGTCGAGGCCGTAGTGGGTGAGGAGGACACCAGAGTGRGCATCGACGTTGGGCCAGGGGTTCTTGGCCTTGCCAGCCTCGAGGAGGATGTCAGGAACAAGGTTGTAGATCTGGCCAACAAGCTTGAACATCTTGTCGTCGGGGAGGTGCTTCAAGGCGAATTCACGCTGAGCRGTGTAACGAGGATCGGTCTTGCGGAGGACGGCGTGACCGTAACCGGGGACGACCTGGCCAGCCTTCAAGGTGCTCCAGATGTACTCCTTGACTGCCTCGTCGGTGGCGTCTTCGCCGATCTTGGACTGCATCTTCCTCAACCAGATGAGAACCTCCTGGTTAGCGAGACCATGGAGAGGACCAGCCAAACCGTTGAGGGCAGCAGCGTAGGAAAGGAAAGGATCGGAGAGGGCAGAGCCGACCAACTTGCCGGTGTGGGCAGAGACGTTGCCACCTTCGTGGTCACTGGAACAAGGTTAGTCCGGATGAGTGGTGGCGCGATTTGAGAAAACACACCTGTGGATAGTGATGTAGAGACGGAGGAGCTCAACAAAGGCAGGGTTCTCGCCAAAGCCGAGGAGAGTGGCCAAGTTGGCAGAGTAGTCCTTGTTGAGGTCAATGGCGGGGAGCTTGCCTTGTCCGAAGACGTTTCGGTAAATTCGGCCGGCGATGTTGGGGAGTTTGGCGATCCTAGAAGAATCGGATCAGTTAGGTAATGACGTCAACAAAAATTGGCGGGCGACAACTCACAGATCCATCGAGTCCTCGAAAGTAGGGCCCCAGTAGTCCTTCTTGTTGATGCCCTCCTGGTAGGCCTTGGCGAAGGCAGAGTTGTGGTTCAGGGCAGTGACGGCCAAGCTGAACTGGGACATGGGGTGGAGGGTGGGAGGGCATCGGTCGAGGATCTCTTCAACGAACTCGGGGAGAGCGGCGCGAGCAGCCCACTCCTTGGAGAGGGCTTGGACCTGCTCCTGGGTGGGGATCTCACCGGTGACCAAGAGCCAGAAGAGACCCTCGGGAAGGGGCTCGGACCCGCCGGGAGCCTTGGGCAAGAGTTCCTGGCACTCGGGAATGGTCTTTCCGCGGAAACGGATGCCTTCCTCTGTGAAGCCGGAGGCGGGTAAGTGTCCGGGTAGCGACAACGAGTTCGGGAAGAGTACGCACCGGCGTCGAGAACTGAGCCGTCCCAGATGAGGGCAGGGAGACCTCTCATGCCGCTGTAAGGCGTGTGAGCGAGGGGTCGGAGGGCATTGGTTGGGAGACGTACCCATAGAGCTGGTCGACGACGACGGGGCCGAACGACTTTTTCCCGTGAGCAGCACGGGTGGCCTTGACCTGGAGACGAAGCAAATGAGAACGCGGTGCGAGGAGACACAGGAGAGCGACGCACATTCTCAATCTCCTGCGGGATGAGCTCGGCCAGACGCTCCTTCAGCGACAAGGTCTTTGCCGACGTGGAGGAGAGACGGATCTGCGTGCGCACAGCGGCGGGGCGAGACTAGAGGGGTGGTCAGAGGACGAGGAGAGGCAGACGGTCGAGACACGTACAGCGCGGAGGAGAGAGCGAGCAGCAAAGGCCATGTTTTGTGGAGAAGAAGAGAGTGACGGAACGAAGCCCAAGTCTCCGCGCTTAAAAACACATTCCGGGACTTTCCTCGTGCGCGATCACGTGCGGGTATCCCCAAGTTGATGGAAAAAGAGAGTTTATTCTGTCAGTGCCCGCCATGGCGAAACGTAAACGAGAGCAGCAGCCCCAGGAAACCGCGTCCGAGGGCCTCCTTCCCCAGGTAAGTCCGACACCCCTCCCCAACATAAATACAAATCCGCTGGCCATTAGAAAAAATTCTATCGACAACGGGCACACGCAAACCCCTTCTCTGATCACTCTCTCGACTATCCCGAGTCTCCGAGGGCCATCGACTGGGCCCCCCACTACCCCGCCTTTGCTGCCTCGGGCAAGGTCCCAGAGTTCGCCGATGTAGGCTGTGGCTTTGGGGGCTCCTCATCGCCCTTGCGCCCCAGTTCCCCGACACCCTCATGCTCGGTGGGTCTCGCTGCTTTTTTATCGCTGCCCTCCCTGATCGTGCGCAGGGTTGGAAATCCGTGTCCAAGTGTCGCAGTACGTTCAGGACCGCATCACCGCACTCAGGGTCACCAACGCAACCCAATCGTCCGATTCCACCCCAGGCTTCCAGAATGTCTCCATCGTCCGCGCCAATGCAATGAAGTTTTTGCCAAACTACTTTACCAAACACTCCCTATCAGCGCTCTTCTTCCTTTTCCCCGATCCACACTTTAAATCTCGCAAGCACAAGGCTCGCATCATCTCTCCCACCCTTCTTGCAGAGTACGCTTACGTGCTACGTCCCGGCGGCATTGTGTACACCATCACCGATGTCAGGGATCTCCACGAGTGGATGAAGGAACATCTCACCAATTTCCCATTGTTTGAACCTGTGGACGAGGACTCCCTCAGGAAGGAAGGCAAGGGTCCGATTATAGACGCTGTGTATCATAGTACCGAGGAGGGAAAGAAGGTAGCGAGTAACAAGGGGGACAAGTGGCTGGCCTGCTTCCGACGAATAGAATTTACCCGGTAGTGTATCGTACTCGTAATCATGTAGTGTGATCGCTTTGACGCCCATTGCACTGCCTATATCATTGGGAAATCCTCCTGCCTCCCTTTCTTTCCCTCCACCACCACCACCTTTCGTCATCATGGCTGCCCCATCCGCCGCGCTCGCTGTCCCCCCGTCCATCCTCGACACCGACTTGTACAAGGTTGTTGCTCTCAGTTGTCGACGGCCGCTGTTTTATCTGATTGTAAGCTAGCTGTCGATGCAACAAGCCGTCCTCAAGACCTTTCCTGACGCTCAAGCCACCTATCGCTTTACCAATCGCAATAAAGCTACCTTATTCTCCAGGCAGTGTGCTGAACGATTTCGAACCGCTGTTTCTCGTACGTTTGATTCACATCGGCGAATTCCCCCCCATCTAATTTGTGTGTAATCCTAGACTTTTCCTTTCTGGCGCTGACCCAGGAAGAGCGCGAGTGGCTGCAGAAGGCCTGCCCCTTCCTTGAGCCATCGTATCTAGAGTTCCTCTCTGGTTTCCGCTATAAACCAGAGCAGGTGGACATCCAGTTCGTCCCTGCAGACGACCAGGGTGATGACACCAAGGGAGTCTCGGGTCAGATCTACATCACAATCACCGGCCCCTGGGTCGAAGCGATTATGTGGGAGGTACCCCTAATGGCTTGTCTCAGCGAGACCTACTTTCAGACCGTCGATAAAGACTGGGACTACGAAGGACAAGCAGGTGGGTTCTTCTGCTTGCGGGTGTGGCGTGGTGATCGGGTACCCCGATCGAAGCGCCCGAAGACGTCATGACCCGGCCGTTCACGCTGACTCTTGACCCGGCTCTGCAGACTTGGCGTTTGAGAAGGGGAAAACCCTTCTGAGTCATGGCTGCGCCTTTAGCGAATTTGGGACGAGGCGCCGAAGGTCGTACCGAACCCAGGAAATCGTCGTCGAGAATCTCGTCAAGGCGAGTGAGGTTACGAAAGGCCCTGGAAGGCTTACTGGGACGAGTAATGTAGGTGTCCTGCCAACCGCTCGTATGTCCACGCAGGCACTGAGGTTTTCCTAGGTTCATCTGGCTCGTTTGTACGACTTGGAGCCCATTGGAACGATCGCCCAGTCAGTTTTTGGATTGCTTATCTACCCGGCGAAAGCTAATCGATCTTGTCTTGCAGCGAGTGGTTTATGGGCGTACGTTATCAATCGCTTTCGATTCTGTTGCCTCTGGCTAATAGCATGACAGGTTGCCGCGTTGAGAGGCTATGAAAACGCTAATGCCAAAGCGTTGAAGCTCTGGGAGGAGGTCTATGAATCCTCTGGCACGGCTCTTATCGCGCTTACTGACACTTTTACGACGGGCGCTTTCTTCCGAGTAAGCTCGTCATTTCTTGCGCATTGAGTGCGTGGATTAACCTCTCTCGTAAACAGGAATTCACTGAAGATGGCCCTCGCGCCCAACGATGGACTGGATTGCGCCAAGATTCCGGAGATCCGTTCACGTTCGGTCCTCGAGTAAAGGAGGTTTACGAGTCTCTGGGAATCGACCCTGCTACCAAATTGCTCGTCTATTCGGACTCTCTTTCGACGGAGAAGGCTGTGAAGATCCGAGAACAGTGTACATCTCTTGGGCTAGCCAAAGGTACGCTTTGGTTATAATTCTTGTCCGTTTGTTGGAATTTTATGTCGATTTGATTTAGCTTCCTTTGGAATTGGGACCCACTTTACGAATGACTTCAAGTCATTGTCATCAAACCGCCAACAGAAGAGCAAAGCTTTGAATATCGTGATCAAGTTGGCTCAGGTGAATGATAAACCCTGCATCAAGCTAAGTGACGACTTGACCAAGGTAAATACTCGGACACTGCATTCTTGAGGATGTTACTCACCTGCATTGATAGACGACCGGGGACAAGGCAACTGTAGACTATGTTATTGACTTGTATCATTTGCCTAAGAGCTAGAGTGCCTTGGCATTTTAGGAAACATTCCTGAATATATGTATTTTTGGATCTCAACCTGGAAGCAAGCCGTCCATCGTATCATGTGCCGAATGTCTTGTTTTGCCTGGTGATATGCAATCAACAAAAGAAAGTCCAGGCCTTGTACACAGGTAATCACACTTTACAAGGGGCACTGGGGTTTTTCGTCAACCATTGGCAAGGCTTATCCAGTTGACTGCCTGTGGTTACTGCAAGCAAGCTCATCCACCCTTATGATGCTTTGTGCTTGATCTAGGCTATCCATCCATCATCCAATGGCCTTTCAAAACACAGCTTGGTGCAGCTCACCAAAATTTTGAAAGCTGTGTTTTGTAGCAATAAGTGCAGATACGGATTCCAGCTGTCAGGTGTTTGTGCATTTGTTGGACTGCTAGACTTCATCACCAGGCATCAGTATTGGCCCTGGCTTGCTTGTCTTGATCATGAACACCTACATTGCATTCCTTGCAGGGAGGGGCTCACAGAATGTTACTTTTGATCATACTTTGCCTGACTTGTGTCATCAACCCACATATTTAATGTTGCTTGCTCTTGTCTAGCATGATCTGAACCAGGACTCTGGATCAGAGTTCCAGGAACTCTATCCTTGGGTACTTGTATGGTGCAGGGACATGGTGCCAAGAATACAAGTATATAAGAACCAGTGACTTTCTCATGCTTATCATGTGCTTCATTTCAGAGCTCTTCCTGTTTGCTTGCTGCAATTCAGGTATCATTTTGTAGACATCCTATTATACACTATCTTGTTCACCTAACAGTTGTAACTTTGCATAAGGATATTGACACTGTAAATGTCAAGGTAAATGGTTGTCAGTCACAATTAGGCACAATATGGATGAAGCAAGCCCAGGAGTCTTTGGAACATGCTGTGTATAGTGACAGCCCACAAGAATCCCCTTTTAGAGTTGAGATCACTCACACACCAGACCTACTTCACACTACTGATGGGCCAGACAAGCACCAAAACAAAGAAAGTGAGAAATGTGCATAAATCAAGGCAGATCAGATCAATGATGACTCCGAGTCCCTGTCACATCTGAGTCATGGTCAGCCACTATCTCAACTCTCTGATATGACCATGTTCACTTTTTCACAAATAAATACCTGTTTATTGAATAATTTGTTCACAATTCAATACACAGTCTTGTCTACATAATCTCTACACTACACAACCTTTCCAGTTTTGGGATAACTCGCGCAGTGTGAAGGATAATGAAAGAGTGCACTACTCTTGGGATCACGAGAGTTGGAGTCTACTCGAGGGCTGCCAACTTAGAGGTGTGCTTGCCATATACCTGAGATTAAGGTTTGGTATGTTAGCCAGTTGGCACCGCTTCAAATCAAACAGCCTAACTTGCAGCTGAACAACTCAGTTTCACTACCAGGCAATAAAGGAGGTTTCCTAGGCACTAAAGGTACCTGACCTCTTGCATGGCCTCACATTAATCAAGTATATTCAGTGCTAGAGCAGTGGGACAAGTCTCTAAGCACCCAAAGAGATGTGTGGTGAGGTTTTAGCACATCAAACGGCATGATGGCTGGCACAGCATGAGAAAGAAGCTCAAAGTACTCTGAAAGGAAGGTTGTTCACAAAAAGAGATAACCTGGAAAAGTGGTCACCAGGTATTTGCCAGAATAATATCATTCAATTGACAAAGGTCCAACTCCTTCTCACACAGCTTGAGCAAAGGCACACCAAGGTGGTGGTTGGTATAACTGTAGACCGACCACCCTTGATCAACTTTGGCATTCCATTTGGCAAACTGGAAAAGGCNAAAAAAACAACAAAGGTTTACGTCTGTAAAAGCCAACACTTGAAGCAGAAGTGATCGGGACTTTGACCGTTGCTGCAGAGAGCAAATTTCTGCCAGCTTTGACCGCACATCATTGACCGCTATAGCCACTCACAGCCAGCTAACCCAACAAGCATCCTACATGGCCCCAAGAGATGAACTGGACCCTCTGCTGATTGTTCATGAAAAGCGCAAGTGGAAACCAGGCTCCACTCTGATCAATGACAATAATGCAGAGGCTGGAGCAGCGCAGCCATCAAGATACAAGCAATTCAAGAACGCCCTTGGTGCCTTGGGCCGACGGTCAAGCTCACGCAGTCCGAGCCCCTCACTCCAATCATCCAGTCCCTCCCAACAGCCAAAAGTGAGCAATCCAAAGAAAGCATTGGCACAGCTGTCAGCCCCCAGCTCCCGCCAAGCACACCATAGCTCCCCAACACCATCTGTTGAAGAAATCAAAGACCCAGATGCAGGAGGCGCCCCAAAGAACAGGGTGCTGCATAACCACTGTCATATCATTGAGTCGGACGATGATGAGGACAGCAAAAAAGATGGCGAGATTACCATTGAGGTGTCAAGTGCACCTCAGACCCAAGACAACATGGAAAAGGAGCTCGGTAAGCCAAAATATGAATCACAGAGACTGCTCAACTCACCAGATAGCAGATGATCTCATGAAGAATTGGACGTCACCAGCATATGCTTTCTTTCATCCCCGTCCTCGCATCACCACACACAAGGGAAGGAAATGCCTTGAGTTCATCTGTGGGGCACCTCATTGCAAGGGTACAGAGAAAGGGGACGAAGCCAGGATTGTTCGGCATTATCTCAACACCCATGATGAAACATTGTCATTAAATCTACGAAAACACACGAAGAAGTGTTGGGGCGAGGATGTCATCAGCAAGGCAGATGAAGCAAGAAGTGTTGACAAGGAGGATGTCAATACCATTCGAGAAGGCTTGAAGGGGATCAAGAAAGGATCTGATGGGTGTTTGGATGTGATTTTTGGAAGGAAGGGCAGGAAAGAAGCGGTGACATATTCAACACAAAATCATACTTATGAGGAAACAAAGTGCGTACCAATTAGCTCTTATCTCAGAGAAGAGACAAGTTTACATACATCTGTTAGAGTCAAAATTGTGCAATGGGTTGCCGAATCAATCCGCCCAGCCAGCATCGTTGAAGATAATGGGTTCAAGGTCCTAATGAAGACTGGAAGGCCCCACGACAGACTCCCATCCTGATTCACCATTGCTTGAGACATCCACAAAGTTTTCAAACAAATGAAAGCAAGGATTGCTAAGATGTTACAGGTACGATCAGCAACAGATATCGTAACTCAGAAAATCACTCACACAAATTAAGGAATACGAAGGCAGGCTCAGTTTTGCGACTGACTGCTGGACCTCACCCAACAATTGAGCCTATATTGCAGTCACTGTTCATCTCGAACACAATGGAGAGCCACTCTCAATTCTCCTGGATGTTGTCAAGGTGGCTCGATCGCACTTGGGCAAAAATTTGGCATGGGCATTTGCAGAGATCTTGGATGAGTATGATATTGCTGAAAAGGTACGTTTATTTCCATGCTGCTTTGAGTCAAGGAAATCCAACTTACCCACACTTTTAGATCCTCAGCGTAACATGCGATAATGCGTCTGTGAACGATGCAATGATTGCCGCGCTCACAAAGATTATATTATCGTTCTCAGGGCCTGCAAGTCAGACCTGATGCTTCGCCCGTATATTAAACCTGGTTGTGAAGATTATTCTTTGTCAATTTGACTCGCAAGTGCGCCCAAGCAGCAGAAAGGACAAGGAAAATGGTGGTCAGGAAGTGAATAAAAAGAGTGAAAGTGATGATGCTTTGATAGCTGAGCTGCAGAAGGAACTCGAGTTGGAGGAGTTTGAAATGAATGTGAATTCAGAGGATGAGGAGAGCGATGACGAAGAAGGACTGGAAGAGCTTGAAAATGCCCTATCTGACAATGTGGCAGCTGTGGGTGCAGAAACAGCGCCCATATGTAAATTTCTATTCAAGGTGAGCACCGCTGTCAACCCAATTCAGAATCTCAGTGAACAACTCTGACCGTGCACTGCTTTCTTCCTTTCCCTCAACTCAATGGTGTGACTTGTTTTAGCTGTGCAAACTTGCCTTCAGCGTCAAGAATAGCTCGACAATTATCCTTCCACAATGGAGGGCAATTCTCAAGGGATAATTGATGCCCAGGACTCTGATATGCCTTCTGAAGACAGGCTGACAGATCATATGATTCCTTGCAACGTGCAAACATGCTAAAATTCAACTTACGAGATAGTTTCTTTCTGCTACAAGTATCGACGTGCAATTGATAGGCTCATGGCTGACTGAGACATGAAGCTGCGGGCTTATGAGCTCACCAGTGGCGAGTGGGAGATTATACATCAGCTAAGCGAGTCTGAAGGTGCATGGCTCTTTCTTTCATGGCTCACATTGTTCTCATTGTCATATCTAGATATTTAAGGATGCAACTATATTCTTTTCTTGAGTGAGACCACCCCTCGCTGCCAGCTGTCATCCCTGCCATGGATATTGTTGATTGCCATCTAGCTACATGTGCTGCCAACAAAGATTATGCCCCTTCTCTCCGAGGTGCATTTGCGCTCGGAAAGAAGCTTATGAATAAGTATTATTCGCTGAGCAATTGCTCAGAGGTGTACCATATTGCAATAAGTGAGTTCCTTTCCAGTAACTGATGCCTGAGTACTGCATTGAATATTATTCCAGTTCTGCACCCTCGTCGCAAGCTGTCATACTTCAAGAAAGCCGACTGGCCTGACCACTGGGTTGCTGCAGCCCAAACCATTATCGAAGAAGAATTTGTTTGGAGCTATGCAGACTACCAGCCTTCTGCCAAGCATCGTGAACATCAAACATCTGCTGGAGCCACTTCTTGTTCATCAGTATCTGTTGTGAGTGCCAAGTTCTGACAGGCAGCTTTTCGAATTCTCATTTATTGTGCAGAATATGTTTGATGCATCAGATTCGGATGAAAGTGACCACAGACTTGAAGACAAAGACCATGAGCATGAAATTGCCTTGATGCTTGACGAGCTCCAAAAGTATCTACTCGAGAAGGTTGAGAAGGTGAAGGACCCTCTTCAATGGTGGGCTCAACACAAGAACACATATCCCCGCTGATACGCCGTCTGTGTAGACACCCTCTCAAATTCGCAAATCTATTTGTAAAGTTCGCGAACTGATGTATGTAATCAAAGAGATCTTCTTGAAGGAAGGGAAATATAAGAGTTGGAGTTATCCCTGATTGCCAACTAAGCAGACGCCCTAGAGAACAAAGGGACGTTGAGTAAGACAGTTCTGCGACGACACTTTAAGTTCATGAAGGTCTTGCAAACATATCCAAAACGCAGTAATACTATTCGAAGTCTAACTAGCAGGCCTGACCTGGCAAGCTACAATGCTANGGGGGAGTTGTGCACATTACAAGGGAATTCGCCCTGACACTCGCTAAGCAGAAGTCTTCACGAAGCAGCCGGTGGCTTCGAGAATTGATAAGCGATCCGCTAAGTCACTAAGCGTTGACGTGACCAGAATTGGAAGGAACGGAAGCAGTGATTGGCGTCGGACAGCTAATCCGAAGTTCGTGAACCTGTACGGAAAACCGGAAAGCAAGACTAAAGCTTATGTGGTCATCTACCCAAAGCTCAGTCAGCCTGTCCATAGCCAAGAGATAGAAAGAGTCAGCAGAGTAGTGAAGCAGTGTGGCTTGGTGGAGCCAAGCACCCAAAATTCAGATCAATTTGTTGGATTAGGTGCACGAACAGAAGGGCACGCTCTCCGGAAGCAATCCTCGGTGAATATCCATGCGGACTTGACAACAGCCGCGTCCAGAACAGGTTCATGAAGCGCCTGGGCTGCATTCTATGGTTCGAGACTCAACTCTCATGCCTTTGATACCCTCATGTGATTGTGTTTTTGTCTCTCTCCGTTTCTGTCATCTGTTTGTTTCTTTGCCTGTTTGCCAAACAATAATTGCCTATATCTATGTCTCTGTTTTGTCTATTATAGCATTAGTGGGTAGCTAGTGTTTGTATTTTGCGTCAGGACCAAGCTCCCAGGAATCTATGAGAGCCATCTGTTATCGAGAAAAGAGTGTTTAAGTTTGTGAAGTCAATCAGAGTTGAGTTGCTTGCGTTTTATTGAATCGTTCTTGTGTTAAAGTTGCTTGAGGCCATGTTCCTCTGTTCGCAAAGTTATCCGTTGTATCTCGAACCACACCGTGTGTTAGCAAGGTCACTTTGTGAAGCATTTCTATTGTTGCTGGTTGAGCCTTAGCTCCCCCTCAAACTTGCGATTGTACAAGAAGAGTTCTAGAAGCCTCTGTCAACTCGACTTAGAGCTTTTACCTATACCCCTTGCCCGCCTTTATCTTCACAAAAGTATTTGGTGTGTTGTGTTGTTGTGGTTGTGTGTGTGTGTTTTAGTTCTATAGTTTGGTTGTTAGAGCGCCCTAGTTTGCTACCTGCACATCAATGCCCCTTGCAATTCTTCCCCTTCTTTGCCTTCACCATCACTGTGGAAGGAGCAGTCCTACAGCAGAAGTCTCTTCACTGGACAAGCCTCGCAAATACCACCAAGCTGCGCAGTTGGAGAGCCTTTGAGAATGAAAGAGGGAGTCAGGACTGCCTTTGTTTGGCTCGCTTTGTACACGATGCAACAACGAGGAGTCCAAAGAAATTGCAAGGAATATACTCAAGTAAATGGGGGATGATGGTCAAACGTTTTGTATTCAATGATTACAACTAATGGTATAATGAGTATACCGCTCGACAGTGCAGCTCATAAATATGCATACTAATGGGCATACTATTGGGTATTTGATAACAGCTGCAGGTATATGGGTATACTACAGGTGAAAGGGTATTGATGGCATGGCCTAGCTGGGGAGTCCGGTTGGGGTCCGGTACCATAGAAAAGTATGGACTCCCGGACTCCGGCACTAACACTGGACTGAACTGGACCGGACTGGTCCGCTGGACCACTTTTACCAGACTCCGGCACTAAAGGTCCAGTGGAGTGCCTTCCAGATCCTTTTGACTGGACTCAAGCACCAGAAAGTCTGGTGGACCTCCAGTGGAGTTCCAGTGGAATTCCAGTGGACATCCAGGGNAAAAAAGTCTGGTGGAATGCTAGTGCAGTTCTAACAAGGCCCAAATAAATGGGTAAATGGAATTCATTTATGCTAGAATTAAATACAAATTATTACTGCTGACTTTGGAAACAAGCCAGAATAGTCAATCACTATTGTGCAAATGCTGTTGCCCAAAAGAATAACAAAAACAATCAAAACAAATAAGCAGCAATACTGTGCCAGACTGTAGGGATGCAATTGAATTTGAAGCATTACATTCTGCATACCAAGAAAATAGACAACAGATAGTGTTACATGTTACCAGGTGTTATGATTCCTTGGACTTGTCTCATGGACACTCTGGTCTCTGTAGTTTCTACCTCATGTACGCCTTGTGTTTGCCTGATGGTTACCTCATGTATGCTCTATGGAAATGTGCATTCAATACTCAGGCATCTAATGCTTGGATTTCAAGCTTTCAGTCTATACTCAAACAAATGGTCATTAGCAACTTTAAGTAGTATTTGCACAGTCTTCTTTATATTCATACCAAGTAAGTTCTTCAAAGACAAACAGACCATGCCAGTGCAACTATTCAAGAAATAGATGGGGATCACAATGAAGAAGAAGGGGATATTGAGAGGGAGGAGAATGAAGCAGTTGCAATAGTAGCAGTAGCACCAGTTGACTAGTGCAGTTTGGTAGTAACATTTCAGTAGAAGTCCAGTAAAAGCTTAACAGACTTATCACAGACTTCAAATAATAACCAGGTTTGGTCTGTTTACTCCAAGTTGTAGTTTCAAGTATAACAATCTGGTAGAATTCCACCAGAAGTCCAGTGGGATTATGCACCAGTTGTAAAGATCCAGTGGAATTCCATCAGAGGTTTAGTTACTAGAGATTCACTGGAGCTCCACCAGAAGTCCAGCAGAATTCCAGCAGGGTTTCAGTCAAAGAAACTCACTAGAAATTCACTGGAACTCCACCAGAAGTCCAGTGGAATTCCAGTGGAGTTTTAGTTAAAGAAACTCACCAGAAATTCACAAGACTAATGCCAAACACATCACTGGAAATCCACCGGACTGATGCTGGACACAAACTGGACTCTCACTGGACAGGTCCCAGAAAAGTACTGGACAAGTGCTGGACTCCACTGGACTCCACTGGACTTCCACTGGACTTCCACTGGACTCAACTGGACTTTTACCAAACATTGAATAAAAATCTTGCTTTTTAGGTCAAGTCCAGTGAAAGTCCACCGGAAGTCCACTGGACATACCGGAGTCCAGCCGGACTTGTGGGGGACTGCTAAGTACAGGTTTTTTCTGATCCCTGGCAGGCATCCTGCCTTTCTTGGGACAGTTCTCGGCTAAGTGGCCTGATTCTTTGCAATAGAAACAGGCACCTTTCTTCATSAAATCCTGTTGTTCTTCAACAGAGATTCTGTCAATGTCCATCACATTTGGATCTTGCTTTGATTCTGGTTTTTGGTATGGGGTAAAAGGTTTCACTTCCAGTTTAATGTTCTTTTGGGTTTGGCTTTTCCTCCAGGCACGATCAAGGTTCAAGGCACGTTCCTTCCAATCATTTAGATTTTCAGGAGCTGGGTATGTTCCTAGAACCTTGTCGCATAAGGCTTTGTTAAGGCCATCCTGGTATTTCCTGAGTAGATAGACTTCATCATATTGGGCCATTTCTGCATATCCATTGAACATAGTTGTATATTCTTTGCATGATTTGCTTCCCATGACAAATATGTCTAGGGCATCTTGGGCCATTTTGTTTTCATTGTGCAGCATGAAGTGTTTTTCAAATTGGTCTTTGAATGCCATCCAACCATACATAGGGTGCACTAGTCCTGCTGCTGTGATTTGTTCTGCTGTTTTCCCTGCCACTTTTTCATGATATTGTCGAATTGCAAGTCACTTTGCATCTGCCCATTTAGTAGCTGATTGGTCTTTTCCTCCTTCAATTTGGGATCAGGCATAGACCACTTGTCTATCTGGGTCTCCTTCTCCTACCGGGTACATGCTTATTTCTGTTAAGAATGCTTGTACCCGGTTGGGGCTTCCATCATAACAGGCAGGTGGTTCAGCTTTGGCTCTGGGGCCTTCTTTCCTTGTAGTGATGTGGTCTGCCATTCTTCTGGCTTGTTCTGCAGTCTGTTCTTGTGCACTGAATAGAGGTCTGAGANCTTCTCGAAGGACTGACACCAGTATTGCTACAAATACTCCTATGGTTATTTGTGCAAAGATCTTGCTGAGTTCTGCTGCAATGGTTGTGGGGTCATTTAGAGATGTAGTAATGATTGATGCAACTGAAGTGGAAATCTGTGCGATGAGGTCTGCAAGGGACATGATGGTTTTTCTTTCTTGCCAAATGGAAGTGTTTGATTTGGGTGAGCTCGTTCTTTTGTTACATCAATACTCCTAAAGGATATAGGAATGAGACATATTCAAGTTCTTGACACAAGATCCGATTTGTGTGTGATGCTGGTTCAGGTCTTGTGAGGCTTTCTACAAGACTAAGTTCAAGCTTATATGAGGCTTTCGTATAAGTTCAGACAAGGGGTTTGTTCTGGGGTTCAAGCACTAAGTCTAACTTAGTAATTCTGGGTTCTGGAGCTCACTAGGTGGGTTCTATCAAGAACAAGCTAAAGAATACAGACTATCCTAGCCTACTTATATACTATATGCCTCATGTAGAAGGCATGGTAACATCAGTCAGCAATATTAAAGTATCAGTCAGCAAAATGAAACTATGAGTAAGCTAAATGAAAAACATGTGCTACTGAAACACTAAGTACTGGTCATAAGGTCATACATGAGTCCCTAGAGCATACATGAGGTAACCACAAGGCAAACACAAGGCGTACATGAGGTAGGAACTACAGAGACCAGAGAGTCCATGAGACAAGTCCAAGGGATCGTAACACCCCCCTCCTGCTGTGCTGCCTCATGCCACTCCAGATGCAAGGCCATCTCAAAATCCTGCTCAAATGGAAGGTCTGTACTGTCTCCCTACACCTGTGAGTACAAAGTCCAACTTATATCCCTTTGGTATGGTGCCTGGTTGGACACTCCAAATTCCAACCTTCCTTGTCA
>JANBPK010000883.1:0-63818 GCA_027579435.1 Candolleomyces eurysporus | reverse complement strand
AAGGCCCAGCCGGGCGACGGGGGTAGGGNAATGGATCGTTGAGTATTGGGGCGGGATGGTGGGGAGGTGGAGGTGGAGTTTTTTGAGTTTGGGCCAGCTCGTTGCAATGTCCAGATAGTCGAGGTCGGTGATGACGACTGAGAGCGTGGAGACGTTGTGGATTTCGAGATGCTCCAAATCTCGGATTGGGTAGAGGTTTCTGATGAAGGATTGGAACTCGAACCTGGTGAAAGGATCGAGTCGGAATAGATCCTGGATCTGGAAGCTTTGAAGAGTATCTCGCCATTTGTCCTGGACGATTTCGCCGCATTGGTGCCAGAAGCTGGGAGCCTGGGTTTGGTCATCTCCGTCTGGAAACGCCGATTTCCAAGGGGTGCAGTCTCGGCGTGCCATCAGGAGGTGTTCGAGATGTGGTGCGGGCAGGTTCAGAAGGACGTGGGTGATAAAATCCTCAGAGGCAGTAAGTTCCAAACGTTGCAACTTTCGGAGCTTGTTGAGCGAGCCAAATGGTTTATTCTTCGCTGGAACGGCGAGATGTAGCCATCGCAGCTCCGTGAGACTCGCAATGGCCTTGAGCTCGTCCGGGCCCAAGTGCTCTCTGGTACTGGCGGTGAGAACGAAACGGGTCAATGTATTTTGCAAAGATGGCAACATGGAGAGGATCGCCGGGAAATGTGTGTCCTTGGGGGTATAATTGAGGAAATACAAATTCTTCAACGGCGATTCCATGAGCAGCATAACTTCTTCTCTAACTGCACTGGCCGATGCGTATTGAACGTGTCGCAGGGCTGGAAAGAGAGGACGATCCCCTTTGAGCTGTGTCAGGCGAAGGATCGTCATGGAAGGGATTGGGTTGGGAGCCGCATTTTCTGTGAAGCTAAATTCCTGTACCCGAACGGCGTACGCTTGAAAGCTAGCATAGAAAGAAAGAGGTTTGTAGTCAAGGATCGCCTTTAGAGTAAAGATAGATATCTACGATTCAGTGATGAGGTGCCAAGAGATATAGACGACTATTCCACTCACCGGGAATCCATTCACAGTCTGAAACGAAGGCAACAGTTTTAGGAAAGGGATAATACAGTTCATCCTCCTCCACAGACAATCCAGCGCAGGAGTTGAAAAGCCTCGACATGTCAAGGCAGTGGCGAGCAGATGGTGCTTGGGAGCCGACTCCAGATGCTTGAAGATTTCTCGCAAGAGGTCTGCATTGTTCAGCACTAGATCTGACATGATTGGGTATAGAGCTGCCTCGTATCCGCAAGGATGAGTAGTCAGGACAAAGGAACTTAGAGAGGCTGACGCGCTGACGCGGTGCGCCGTGACACGATGATCATGAGTCGCCCCTGACTCGAACTCGGTCCCTTTAGCCCGCCGATCACAGCTTCCCAATGGCAATTGCGCCAAGTGCGCCCAGCCGCCCATGGCTTGAAATGTTCTGCACCCGCCGTCGCGAAAAAAACCGATAGTTGATTTCATGCACATGAACTTGGGTTTCATGACTTCATACAGCGTCATTTATTTGTTGCTGGACTGGGCTATTTTTGTTCGATTTTCGATTAGGAGAAGATTTCGAAGCCCTTAAATACGACTGAATGGGAGAGGAGAAGGAATAATCAAATCCCACCCACTTTCCCAAAGCACTCATAAATCTACCTCATCGAACTTCGTCATGAGCGCACCTTCTGGCTTCTCGATCAACTTCTCCGGTACGTGTCTTCTTATTTTTTGTTCACCATTGGTCCTCTTTGACACGACGAACTTTCGGTCAACAGGCCAGTGCATTATCGTCACCGGAGGGAATCGAGGAATCGGTTATGCCTTCACCCGAGCACTCGCTGCCTCAGGCGCTAACGTCGCCGTCATTTACCGGTGCGTTTGACCGTCCCACTATTCCAATTGCACGTTGTCGATCTCGCCGGTACAGGAGTCACCCGGACGCCCTAAAGGACATCGGAGAGGTGGGCAAAGAATTCCCTGCCGTCAAGGTCAAGGTTTGTCTCTTTCCTTTATCGCAAAGCCATCTTGGTGACATCGACATTCCAAAGGGCTATCAATGCGACGTCTCGGACACGGACAGTGTAACTAGGGTTGTCGAACAGATCAACAAAGACTTCGTGACCCCGGAAGGGAAACCCACAATCACTGGCCTCATCGCGGTACGCACTCTTCTTATTCATTTATTATATTCAGTTTGCTCACTAACGCACTGCGCTCTAGAATGCTGGCGTCTCTGTTGTCAAGCCAGCGCTTGAGCTGACCCACGAAGACTTCAAGAAAATTTACGACGTCAATGTTTTCGGTGTCTTCAACACCGCAAGGGCTGTCGCGAAGTATGTTTTGTACTTTTAGTTGACCACCTTCTAATAGCCTACTGACTATCAACGGTACTACCTATTAGATTGTGGCAGAAGCAGAAAGCTAAGGGGGATAAAGTTAAGGGCTCCATCGTCATCAACTCGTCGATGAGCTCGCAGATTATCAACAAGGCAGAGGATGCTTCTCCCTTGACTCAGGTGTTTTACAACTCGTCCAAGGCTGCCGTGTCCAACCTTACCAAGGGTCTGGCCGCTGAATGGGCGAAAGATGGTATCCGAGTCAATGCTCTTTCCCCAGGATATGGTTCGTTTCTCGTGTCTCTATCATGACTTGAACTCGCTTCTTGACAAAGTGCTTTCAGTCAACACCGCCCAGACTGCCGACATGGATCAGAGTATGCGTGACTATCAGGCAGGCCAGCTGCCTTTGGGACGTTTCGCTGAGGTGCATAACTACTCTTACAATCTCTTATCTCACTTGCTGATCTATGATTATGATAGCCCGTTGAGATGACCGGTCAGGCCTTGCTCCTCCTCTCCGACCACGCCAGCTATATGACTGGTGGCGAGTACTTCGTCGACGGGTGAGTTGACCACAATTACTAGTCGGCCAACGAGTGACTAACGCTCCGTCGTATCTTTCCAGCGGTCAATTGATTTACTAGACTGGATACCCTCCTGCCAAACCCCGATTTAGATCTCATTCTGTCATTATAGCATTCGACTTGTACTTCTGTAAATCCGCATAAATCCGTCTCGCATTACCCTTAAAACGTGTGGTTGATTGATTGCTATATCTCGACAACGTCATGCCAAGCTGCTCATTCCGTTCCGCCTCAAATCTGGGGCGCAAAATTTGTGCTCTGCGAGTGCATATCTACATTGCCGTAGCACGGTCGTTCAAGATCAATCGATGCTCCACAGGTAATACAGCAGCCGCCCCCGCAATCTTCTTCACCACCCCCTAAGCGCATGAGTCGTCCATTTATCGAGGCGGTTCGCTTTAAGGAGCAAATTCTATCGTCAGGGCGGGGGGAAGGATCAGCCGAACTTCTGAGATCACGGTTCTAGAATATACACACCATCTTCATCCAAGAGCATCTCCTCGCCGACGCAACAGTGAACCCAGTCTGAAATGACGAGCTGCCTTCGCTTTGGCCTGTGAATATCGTGGAGTTAGTGTTCTGGCCTTTGAATTCCGATGCCCGCAGATTCGGACTCTTACTTTGATGTCAGCTTTATGAGCTCACGCCGACGACTTTTATCCCGTTTATCGACTATGACGTGTGTAAGCTTTGATTCGTACAAATCGACCACTTTTCCCCCGTTCCTCGTTATGAGTTTGGCGACTTTCGTGAAACTGGAGTGAATAGATCAGCAAGATGTTCCCGCCCTGAATTACAAGTCGGGCCGCTTACCTTTGCTCCATCTCTTTAGCATATCTGGTCTGAATAGACATCCCGTGCTTTCTTGCATTGCTAGGTGAGTCTAGATAGAAACATCTGAAGAAATCAATGAGGGACGATGGTCAAATTATGCAAGCGGAGAGCGGTTACGTACAGGTGTCGGAAAATCAGGTCCGGATCATAAGACATAGCATCGTCCGTCTCCCCCATCTTGGCATCCTGGTCAAGGGCAACTTGAGGTGTCGGCACCGGGGGNAGATGGCCGAGGGTCTTCGTCTTCGTCTTCGGTCACGCTGTCTTCGTCCACGATTATATTATCTTGGGCGCTTGAGTTTCTGTCGCTAATAGCGCCTATCAGCGAGCTGACAACCTTGGGAACTGGTGCCTGTGGCTGGGGCTCGGCGTCCTCGTCTTCGGTCACGCTTTCTTCGTCTTCAAAGCACACACTTGGATCTTTGGAGACCTTAGCGCCTTTCAGCCCGCCGACAACCCCCCGAGATGCCGGGACAGTGGGTGGCTGGAATTCATCATCTTCGTCCTCAGTTACACTGTCTTTATCGTCGGCCAAACTGTCTCCGATGTTTACCGATTCGATTTTTGTTTTTGGCGTGGTATATTCGACCTTGGCAAACCAATCGTTGAAATCAGGTTCTTCTTCAAAGTCAGAGGCCACATCCACGTTATCTGAGTCGTTCTCCGCCGAGTCCGAATCTTCGGAGGAGTTTGGGTCTGCCAAGGCCTTCGCGTCCTTTGGTTCCCCAACAGCCTCTCGAGGGGCTGCAGTAGCCTGTGGCTGAGGCTCTTCTTCTTCGTCCTCGGTTACGCTATCGACATCCATGTCTTCGTCTTCACTAACCCGACCTCCGTCCTCAGTCATACTGACGAGTTCGCCCTCGTCAAGGAATCCCTTGTAAACAGGTGACAACTTGCGAAATTCGGTCGCATGGAAGAAATATCTGCGGATACGAGCAAATGAAAATTCAACAATGCTGTATATTGGCTTAATATCCACTCACTTCTTTTCTAGAGGCATTTTTCGTCCAGCTTTGAGTGAATCTGTTATCCATGCCGGCTTGATGACATCGTGAACTCCCATGTCGATTATGAGCTTCAAGTCGTACGCTACAGAAATGAAAACATTTAAGATAATGTAAGCAGTGGACGTTTGAACACGCACGAGTTATGGCACCGCCATAGACAACGAACATATGGGGTTGTTTTCTGACGGGAATTTGACGACACGTCCCACCGTTGGCGTGAATTCTATGGTTTTCAGGAGTTCAAATAGACGATCGGAGGGTCAATGGGCAACATGGACGTACTGCTTCATCAAATCGTGCTTGTCCTGGAGACCTGTCTTCGACTTAGGATCGGAGCTCACGACTGCAAGTTTTCGGATTGGTCAACACCGCGCTTGTCAGGTCGAAACATAAAACCTCACCGAACGTTATGCCCTTGAAGATTCTTCCAGCGACGGGAACTTTACTGAGATTCGGTCCTGTGTATTCAGAGAGCATCACGGGCTGGGCAACAAATTAAACTTAGTGCTGGAGCTTCGAAGCCTTCGGCGCTCTTACCTTCTTTGAGATCGTGTTTTTCTTTTTCTGCTTCTTTGACTCGACGCTGAAGCAAAATGTTCAGCCATAAGTCGGCTACAAGGGTAGGTATAACTTACTCATAGTGATCTTCCATTTTTCGCTTCTTCTCATCCCTCATACTCTCGAATACATCTTCGGATAGTGAGTACATGCCTGGCAGGCTAAAAGATCGTACGCACCATTCGCTGTCATACAATCTTCAATGGAGAGGTCGTCTCGAATAGCCATTGCTCTGGGGAAACGCAGCGTGAAGCCCATATGATATTGAGCTATACAGAACATCATTAGCATGTCATATGTCGGAGACCAATATTCTGTTCATACTCGAAGGTACAATCTCCGCGGCTTTGACTTTCAGCATGAACGAACTGGAACGAGAAAAATCAGAGACTCGAAATCTTACATGAAGCAACAACGAGGCACTTACTCTTCAGGCTCCAAGTAAAGATCCCCCTTGTCGTCCAGACCTCTCTTCGAGGTTAGTAGCCACTTTGGAGGTTTCTTATAACTCCACTGTTTCCACGGCTTGTTTCTAACCCATACGAAGTCGGCGAAAGACAGGCCAGTGCCTATCCTAGCAAAGGTTCTATACCTAGAGTCGATGATACTTCAACTTAAACTGTCAACACGGTGCAGTGTTCCCTTACTTGGGTTCTCCGTCATTCGCCGGACGATCTTCCATGACTGCGCAGATGAGCGTCGAAACGCCACCGCTTCGTTTTCCACTCCCATATGAGCCGCCTAGGCGAATGCTTCAAACGCCATTGAAAGGGGAGACTGAAAAAGATTGTTCTTACCGACAACAAGCACATCCATCGTCTCTCCCAA
Organism: Candolleomyces eurysporus; assembly: GCA_027579435.1. Lineage (NCBI taxonomy): Eukaryota > Fungi > Basidiomycota > Agaricomycetes > Agaricales > Psathyrellaceae > Candolleomyces > Candolleomyces eurysporus. The sequence goes on along the minus strand of JANBPK010000883.1, from coordinate 57,671 downwards.
GTTATCCTACCAACGGAAACGATTACACTGGGCCATCTACCAGAACTGAATGCACGACCTACCATGTACTCCGGTTTGACCTGTTTTCGAAAGCGGATGAGCCTTTTTCAACGCAATGAATGGCGAAACTTGATACCTTAATCCAATCGGAAATTCGGCCGTTCAGTGTATACTTCGAGCGGGGGTGCTTGATCACCAAACCCTCGCCACGAGCTCGCATAACTTGATCCATCTTCACCCGAACGTCCTTTGCAGTCTTTCCTCGATACTCTGTGACGTGCTCGAACCGACCTGGGATCTCCTTGATATAGTGTTTGGCGTTCATTTTCCGACAGGTGAGAGACTTTTTCAACAGCGACTGTCCGTTCAAGTACAACAGATCGAATATTTTGACTCGTAGAAGAGGGTGTCAGTTTACGAGACCGAGAGGTACGAAAGGGACTCACAGCACACTCGTGGGGCATTCTCGTTCGTCGAATTGTCTGCAAACGCGTGGTATCAGGCGTTAGGCGCCGCTATGAAGGGAGCACATACTACGGGCGGCAGTCTTCAGAGTACCGAAGGGCAGATGACGCTGGGATACGGGATCCCATACGAGCATTTCACCGTCAAGGATGATGCTAAGGTAAGGTCAGCGATCGTAATAATGCACGAAGAAAACTAGAAGCATACTCCGTTATTCTGGGATCGAACGCAGCATCTATAAATGGCGTGAGACAACCGTTCTCGCCATCTTTTCCGTAGAGGTAAGTGTAGTCTTTTCCTTTCCTATCGGGCAGTCAGTAATGTTTCGCCCAAACGGGGAGGTTCAATCGGATACCTGGAGCAGTAAAAGTACTCGTTTCCGCGCTTGTGCAATTGCATCCGTTCGCCGTCAAGCTTCTCCTCAATAATGAATTCGCTGCCACCCATCTCCTTGACCGTGTCTTCAATTTTCCTCGTTGGTCGCTTGCAGAGCATAGGTGCGAATGCTTGAAACAGCTGGACTGCTTTATTCTACGAAGACTCAGCAGAGAAACTCGAAGTTAGCCGCATTGGTCGTACCTCTTCGGCCAGTCTGGAGAAGGGAATCGATAGCTCCCAAGCGACCCTCTTCAAGTCCGAGCATATGTTGAATAAATCTTGGGCATCGGGGTGGAAGACTGAAAACACAGTGGCTTCCTTGACAGAAATATTTATGTCTTCAAATTGATTAAGCCTTAATGCCGGCTCAGAGATTGGGGTGCTAGTGGATGCCTTACCCTTTAGAATAATGCGAATGATCCATCGTTGTTCCTCGGGGCTGCAGTTATCATAGACTCGGTGCAAAATCTTGGACTGCGCATCCCTGTTACCAAGTAATTTACTAGATGAGGCTCAAGGTATTTAGACGTCGCTTACTGCTTCCGTATAGTTTTAGCCAAGTCGTTGAGGACCTCATTGACGTCGTCAATAGTAAGAGTCCCCTCGGTTATAGACGATCGTTTCTTGACGACTTCATAGAGTACCTGGGGAAAATCTCCAGAGGCTTTCTATGAGAACAAGCGTGTTCAGTGATACAACACGCTATCACTTGCTAGACCTTACATCTTTCTCTGTGGGCTTCTTCCAATTCAACAGCCGAACGGCATCGGGGTCGCGCATTCCGAGTCCTATCAATTTGATGAATATCTTCGCGAGATTCTTCTCTTTCAGTCCGTAGACAGGACGTTCTCGATCTTTCTGAAAGTTAAACATGCGCGTGAGATCCCGATTGAATTGTGCAATCACCACAAACATACCTGAGGAAGGAGAAGACGTAGAACTGGGTACAAGTCGTCACCCTTTTCTTGGCGCCAGTGCTAATCCGATACTCAGTTACACACACGCCCTACTACTGGCTTGAACAAGTACTTACGACAAACCAAGTGTTGATGAGCTTGCGCCTTCTCTCATGCTTCTTCTCGTCAGCCAAGTTTTCGAGCAAGCAAGCGAGTACGCTGAATGGAGCAGTCTCAGCATTGTGAGGTTGTGGCGGATATGGAGGTTGCACGATTCCGGGCTCCTTTGAAGGGCCGGAGGAAGAGGGGGTGGTAGATGCTGGTTGCATTGTGGAAGTTAATCCTCGAGAGCATGGTCAAGTTTAAATACCTATTTGCATCACGCGTCGCCCTATTATGGACGACAATGAGTCCTGTGGCTCACGCGCCCATTTCCTAATTCGAACGCCAACGATGGCGGCACACCATACAATGGGAAGCCTCGCCAACACAAGGGTTAGAATGAGAGGTAAGTCCATCCCTGGAAAGCAAAGAAAACTCACTGTATATCTCGTCGAGACGTCTCCTCTTCATCGAAGCTTGATCAGTGCTCCAAAGAAACTGAATATGCGCACTTTGCGGTGGATATGAACTTTGAAGACATGCCACCACCTTGTCAGCGCAGTAGAGTAACAATGGAAACCATAAAGAAAACCAAAAGTCTGCCCTGGAAAGAATGTGACTATAAGGAGCGAGGCGGATCGAAGCTGCCCTGAAACCAACCGACCGGAGCCTTGTTGAGCAAGCGAGGCACAACGTTTATCGTTGTGTTGCATGCAGGCAAAGTAGTGATCTTGGATGCGTATTGAGAATCTATGATTTAGTTTCCTACCAGCGATGAAGCAAGAAATGCCTTATTGACTGACAAGAAGGGCTCCGATATCTGACGAGTCTCAATGGAGAGCCATTGATACGGCCAAAGGTAACGCTCCTAAGGGTAATCCTCGCCTGACAGGGCCCTCCGGGGACGAGGATTGTCGCATTGCAGTCGCAACTCTAGAACTTGACCGACTCACTATCTTGAAGTTCCTCTGTGCGGGGTTTTGATTGTGGTATCCCTTCCTGTCTAGATTGAATGTGTGTGACCCAGACTTATGTTTCTGTCGGGGAGGAAAGGGTAAGAAATCAAGCCAGCGATACGACGTGGCAAACTGCAAGAGCACATACAGTTTTCACGCTCGATGCCGCTGATGCTAGTGGAACGAAGCGCCCAGTTTCTGCTTTCGACAATCTATCCAAGTTTGGGTCTACAGCGGCAGACGTTACATACATAGAGTCGATATACAAGTTCTCTTGGAATATTTTTGACGCACTAAGGGGAATTCGCTATCATGAATCCGGCGCTACGTACATGGTCAAGATATCTTTACAATTGAATGGCGCTGATGCTTCGCACCCGATTGTCCTGGTACGAATGAACAAGGTCCTCAATATTGGCCCAAAAAGCGGCATCCTCTGAGTCCTGGGCTCTAGAGGACCCGCCTGAGTTGTCCACTGGGGGAAGATGAGCGATGTTCGGGAAGGGCGCGTCCAGATATCTTGCAACAGCGATCATATCCTTCATTCTGGTTGAATATATACCAGACCCATCTCCAATGGAAAGCAGCTGGAGGCGGTCGTTGCAGCTGAATGTTTCGATACTCGGAAGTGGGGGAACATGGGTAATATCCAGCGGCATACTGAGGGATTCGAGTAATGGATTGGTTTCCGCAATTATTCCCAAGTGTCCCAGAGAGGGAAATATCACGGAATCGCTGGGTTGAGTTGTTAGAGAGGATGGGCGAAGGGTCAGATGAATAAGGTTTGGGAGGCCGGGGACGATATTGCAAATCTCGTGTATAATGTCGGGATCTAGAAATGGAACGTTGTCGATCTTGAGCTCTTGTAATTGGGAAGCTTCCGACAGGGCAGAGACAAACTGAGTGCAATGCTGGTAAAAGGAGTGGCTCCGGCAATTTTGAAGAACATGAGGATATAGGCACGGCCCTTGGTGACCTGCTTCTGACCTCTGTATTTTCAACTTCTTGAGGTCGGGGTTTCGTTCAAGGTGGATCCGGAGTGCGTGAGGGAGTAGTAGAGCTCTGGCAGTCTCTGATGAAAGGAAAGTGACTTCTAGTGCGCGAAGGCTGTGCAGGAAGACAGCCCTTGAGGCTACCAGAAACAGAGCAAAGCCATCCCCGGAGACAATGAGCTCGTCTAAAAAGGGGAGCACTGCGGGTGCCTCCAAGGCATCCTGGATAACGGCAGGCGATATGTCAGCACTCTCAATGAGCGATGCGACTTTCTGGTATTTCAAGGTAAGTCTTCTTAGTCTTCGAATGTCACTCAAGGGGCCAAGCGTCGTTGATTGAAGCAAGGAGGGTGAGGAGAGTTCTTGTGGGCCCGTGATTGATAAAGATTGAAGGCTTTCGATGTGTTTTAAGTATTTTACCGCATCACTTAGCGTTTGAGGCGGTAGTTCCAAGTCCAGTGCGACGAGATCGCAATTGAAGCAAATATTTGCAATTGCTGCCGTGGAAAAGGTCAAGGACTCTTGATCTTCTTCGACATCACGAAGAGCGCATTGCTGCAGCTGTGCGGCCAGACCACGGAGAAGTGCTGATGACACTGCATCGTTGGAGTAGATGTTCAGGACGCTTAATCGTGGAAATAAGGGTATAGGGTGATAAGGTTGACTCGAAATAAAAGAAAGCCAAGGTCCAAAGGTCTTCGTATCCTTGCGAACCGATAAGGTAACGATTTTGGATGCATATACGTTGAAGCGGTCCCAGAAGTCACTTCTGAGTAGGTCCTATGATAGCATGGCTTAGTAAATCATTCTACCAAGGCAACAGCGTGCTTACTCCAGGTGTTGGTCCTAATGGTGGCATGGGAGGTATTAGACGAATGCAAGGCAGAAACGACTCCATGGATTCCCAAAGCCGGTCGATCGTAGCATCAAAGAAGATCGTGTTCACTACCAGCAGCGGTAACAACTTGTGCTTCCATGCGTTTCCAGTATCGACGGTTCGCCGGGATTCTTGGGCATAAGTTGTCACAATTTCGCCCACAAGTTCTGGCACGCGCAATGCTCTTTCAACCGCGTCTACTTTGATATGCAATCAGTCGGATAGCTCGCGTCATGCAACAGATCCTTTATACCATACCTACTGGAGCTGCCATCGATTCGAGTGACGGAGATGATCAAAGATTACGATGAACGCCGAGAGTTCAGTTTGTCTCTCTTTGTCCTACAGGCCGCCAGCGTGACAGTGCATTGTGGCACGGCAAGCCGCGAATTTAAATTTGAACCACAGTTTCACGCAGTCAGCGCTCAGCGCCTAGGCCATCCGGTACTTGAAGTTTGAAGGGCTCTCACTATCCAAGGAGATACCAGTGCCAATAGTCCATAGATTGTATTATATCGAGTCCTTAGATAACCCAGATATTACTGCAATATATACTCTAAATATAATAGTTCAGCATCTTCGTGATGCCATTGTTCCAATCCTCCACTCGTCTCGCATTCAAAACGCTAAACGTCGACGGACTGGTCCCAACGAACCCAACGCCCGAGCTAAGCGCTACCTTGTCAATGAGAAGGGGATACCAATCTCCGTACTTCTCTATTGTCTGTTCCGCAGTGTGATTGAAGAACGTCCACCCCAAGCTGGCAACTTCGTCCCAGAAGGACAGCTCTGTTTCGTCTGTGATTGAGGGACATGAAATATAAGAATAGTTGGAGAGACAAAAGATGGAAAAGCGCGCTCACCGGACGAGACGAAGACACGAGTTGCCTTGATGTTACGCTTTTCGGTCAGCTCCTTCTGAATTTCGCTGACCGCTTCTACGTATTTATGAATAGGCATGTAGCACGGAGGCTCCTGACCATCCTTGCATTTGAATTTGAAGTCATTCCGACGAATATGCGCAGTGATAATCTAAAAACGGCGTCGGGTTATGGTGGCAGCAGTAAGAAAAAGCAAGAACATACGGCAGGCATCTCCTCTTTCTCCCCAATCTTCAAAGCTCGTCTAAGGTACCCCTGCGTTATATCCATCAAGGGCTGCGTAAATGTCAAATGCGTCCCAACCGTATTCCACACAGGCGACCACCGATTCTCAAACTCATACCGCTTCACACCTGTCGACACGAAATACAGCAAGTCGAAGCAAGCGAGCTGGTCTTCCGGTGGTAATCTCGCACCGAACCGTGATTTTGCCATGAGGGGACGGTCATGAGCGGAAGGGTGGGGATGTTTGGGCCAAGTCAACGCCGCCAAGGATGAAAACTTGGTATGGAATTCGTCTTGATCCGTTTCGTTGAAGTAGGCAAAGTCTGGAACCCGGGTGAAGGACAGATCGAGTTTAAGAAGGTTTTCGGCATGGCCGACAAATGTTGGACTGAATGATGACCGTTTCCGCGTTGACCAGCAACCTATGCGTTCAAGTGTTGGGTCGTCGCCTACGTTTTCGTCTTGAACCGAAGCGTTGGGTTTGAGGAGCTTGACATCGGTCCACTCGAGAACAGGTGAGCGTAGGTTTGCCCGGAGGTTGGTGAGGTTGAAGAGGTCACCGAAGGGTATCATCCCAGCGTCGATAGCTGTCAAGAAAAGTTGACTTTGGTGGAGGGAAAGATTGAGCGGAAGATACGCACGGACCCAGCCAGGTGGTATAATGGGCGGAACGATGGGGATTCGGTTGCTCAAAACGCCTTGGTAAATGAGATGCATCTAAGAAACCCTTCAGAATTCTGTCCAAACCCAAATCCCAACGGAGAGCAGCAACGTACGTATGCGATAAATTTATTGGCTGAAGACGAGCGTCAGCGACAATCTTTCATTGGTATGGCATCAGATACGCACTGAATCCAGCGACAGGGAATGAAGTAACGTAGTGGCTATCTTTCTGGAGGTTGTCTATAGAAAGAAGGTCACAATACACCATAGAGGTAGCAAGGTGGAACGCACCGCGTCCGAGCGTTGTAGGATGATCATAGTTGAGGTAGTTCGCTGGAACCATCCACGGTCCCTGGGAGGAATGTGTCTGGGCGCTGCACTCCCCGTTGGCCGGAACCGTAGAGTGGAATAAGTCGGGCGAGGCTGTTTTGGATACATGGACGGTCTGAAGCGAGTGGATGCCGAAAGTCACCGCAAGAACAGCGAATACGCCGACAAGCACCCATTTCCGAGTCAACTTCATTTGGGTGAACGGAGAGGACCTGGCAGGATTGAGCGGGGAGACCATCGTGTCTGTCACTGAGGTGACAGTATTTGAGAAACCCCAATGACCAGATCTCGAACACTGGTCCGCCAGGTCTCCGCCGGTCTCGTACATAGCCCCTTTTATGAAAATTGGGCCCGTCAAATCAATTCCGGAAATGAATTGATCTTGTGGCGATAAAAATGAGGCGGGTGGTCATAGCTCTTGACATTCATTTTGCCTTCGGAACAGATGAGGGTCAGAGAACAACGCAAGGAGGTCGGTGCAAAGAATGTTTCTCCCAGCACCCCAGCCGTTGCTTTGGCCTCGATGGGCCATGTCTTGCCATGTCGCCATCACCATTGGATGATTGTTCTGATCGATCACTCACTCCGGTTGCTGTGCAGTCGGGCCCGCCGGGCCGCCAGCGCTCGTCACCATATATTTAGGCGCCAGCGATCCACGAATCGTAGGGGCAAGATGAAAGCCGAAGGAGCCCTACATGGTTTGGGGAGCTCAAGATACTACGCAGCAATCTTTAGCACCGGTAGGCAATCGATCCCGATGTCCGGAAGGAGATGAAGTGGAAGTTGTCGAACTCCACCCAACTTGAATGTACAACTCAGGCAGCAATAGGCTGTTCACTACAGTAGGCCCTGGATCATGTCGACCAATACGCATAATGTATCTACAAAGCTTCAATGAGAGTATACACACGCTGTCTCACACCCTGGTAAGCTCTAATCATTACCTGAACCTCCTCCCATACACCCGAAGCAGATCCCTCCAGCTCTTCGAGCCGAGGAAACAGAGTATCAAGGAACGTCGCTATATCCACCTTCTTCCGCAGCTCCAAATTCAAACTCTGATTTAGAGTGTTGATTTTCAAATTGCGTAGGGGATGCTCATTGAGAGCCGCAGCTATGTCGCCCGTGCACGATCGGAAGAGCTCCGATCCGAGTAAATCTTCTTCTGCGATTCGCGTCTCGTCGAAGTGGAATTCGAGTTCTTCCAGCTTGGGACAGTATTTCCAGATGACGGTACAGAAGGAACCAAGGCCCGGAAGATGATCATCGCTACCTGTGATTCCCGACTCGTTGGGCTTGACTTGGAATACCAGCGACGTCAGTTGACCCCATTGACGGATTACACTCTGGAGCATGGGCACTACAGAGCGCGCAAGAGAGATCGGAAGATTGACTACGTTCAACCTTTTCAGGTTTACTAAGCCGTTCAGAGCATTCTGCGCAAGCTCTTCAGCCTTATGCTCTTCTGGCCAGGGCCACGCTCCAGCCGGAATGTTGGATTCCAACGGCGGTGGTCCCGGCGAGAATACAAAGGATAGATTCTGCACTCCAGCATTCATACGACCGAGGTATGATGCGATGGAAAAATGGAAGGCCAGGGCTCGGGCTATCCCAGCGAATTCGAGTGTGATGTTGCGAGGAGGTTTGGGGCGAAGACACATAAAGACAAGGGGGTGTCGGCTATCTCGGGTGGATACGAGTAGCGTGTCGAGCTCCCCGAGGAAGAAGCCTGAATTGTTATGTTCGGCGAGGTGACCGTAAAGGAAGGGAGCCTCAATGTGTAAAGACCGCAAAGGAAGACGGCAAAGTCGTGTAAGGTTCCATAAACGTTCGGTGTTTGCTATGATCAAGCGTAGGGATGTGATGCTATTGAACAAGGATAAGTGCTGGAAAAATTCGCCGCTGACCGGTCCACGGTAGTCAAAGGTCTGGAGTCGAGAAGCGCTGAATGATACTCTGGGCATCACTGAAAGGAGATTCACCTGCGTTTTCTTCGAAACTGATTCCTTACGATAGCTAATCCATTGGGGTGGCACGTTTGCGTAATCAGAGACTTCCGAACAAGATTGAAGCTGAAGAGAACGCAACGACGGACCCACAAGGAGGAAGAGGACCGATAAACCGGAAAATGCTTCCGGCGAAATAGAGATGGTTTGGAGGATTGGGAACAAAGGGTCAGGTTTATCATGCAGCATGCACAATTGAAGAAGCCAGGGTGACGATATGGAGATGTCTTCATCAGGAGAAAATTGTAGATGGAAGTGCTGGATGCGCGAAGCGTAAAAAACAAAGTGGTGCCAATCTTCCGATCCGAGATAGCGGTGGTCCTAGAGCAGACAAAACACGATCAAGAGAAAGAAAAGAGCAAGAGAAGAAGAAAACGTACACCAATGCCGCTATATGGGGAGTTGTACCAAGGAAGCAATTTGCAGACCGGGGCCAACCTCTCCATCGTGTTCCATAAAAGAGTGGATCCGGTTGACAGGAAGGACCTGTTCACCGACAAAAGCGAGCAAAATGCGCTCTTCCAGCTCGATCTTCTTTCAATAGGTGGATCCTGAGCCACAATGATGCCAAGATCTTGAATGAGGAGCTTCTTTACGGCCAGCAAAATGAGCGGCAGCATGTCCTCACTCTCAAGAACCTGTCTTGTGACGTCCTCAGAATTCGTTCCTGCCGAGCTCTTGTCTCCCCCAGCTTCGTTTTCTCCCTCGATGGTGCCAACAGTACTTTTGACGGGTTCGATAGACGCTTCGAATGGGCCTGAAGGTGCCACAAAGGATCGATAAACCAATCTTCCAAATCACAATCATCTGAGGACAGATAGAGACATACCTGGACTAGAGACGGCCTGAAGTTCAACTTCACTTTTCCCGCGTGAGGATATACTCATGTCTGACTGCATCGTAGTTTTTGGGTATTGAGCTCGAGGTTAACGGTCAAGGGACGTCAGGGCTTTGTCGTGGTGTGCTAAGCAAGTCGCGTCATGCCGACGTGTAGTGATGGCGATCGTTTACCACGCTACCGTGACATATTGCTTTGACAATGACGATGATCATGTCGTGCCAGCATCCTATTGCGTCGTGGATCATACTGAGTCTCGGATGAGAAAAGGCGAATAAGGTATCTTATTTTGCTCGTTGAACCGAACACTCGGAATGAACATGAATATTGACGTTATAGTACTCCGCAGGTCCCGCACATCGACTGCCGCCATATTTAACAATGAAAAGACGTCATGATGGAAGCTTAGGCCGATATGTACGTGGCACTAGAACTAGCCTCAAGCCAACGAAGTCTTGAAAGACCTCGTGAAGGGTTTCGGCTGATTCACGGATGTTTGACGCTTCTGTTTGCGAGCGAGAGCTTCTTGTGAGTATCGGACCTATTCGAACCTTGTATTGCTCAGCTCATCGGATTCAGCTTCTTTCGTTGATACCCCGCCCTCGCTTGCTCGGCAGGCAAACCTACAATACTCCCTGGACATAGAATTATCCGGGATCCACTGCATGGTCGTCACAGAAATACCAAGGGATATTAACAGACAAATCGCACCACGAATATCCAAAGAATCACCGATCAGGGGACGCGACGATCCCCCAAGACGTTTTCTCAGCCAGGTGATGAGGCTCCCATCCTCATTTTCTCAGCATCCGCACCTGTTGTAGCAGATATGGGTCGCTCAGTCTCATGTGGCACGATGGCTGCTTCCCCAGACAAGGTCAACCATGCGTTAAAAGCCTATTTACTCAGGGCGTGGGCCTGCCATCAGCCTGACCATTGTGCACATTTTGCTTCCTCTTCTACTTGATCGGTCGGAATGCCATCATTTGGCGTCGAGAAGCCCCAAGTCCAAACCAAACGGGGGAACTCCGATCTTGTGGCCAAGTATTCCCAAGATGGACTAGCAGAAGACTTTAGCCGACACTTGTTCGCCTTGACGGGGACGTATTAAAGTGCTTCCCGGATGTTCGTTCTCATTGAGCTCCCCGCTTTCGACTCTTCCCACTATGAAGCTTTACCGGCTTGTCCCCATTCCTTTCTTGCTCTTCAGCACCACCTATGCTGGGCTCGTTCAGCCGCCTAACCTGGTGGTACCGCCAGCCTATGCCGCTGTGAAGGCCGAGGTTGTCGACATATTTTTACACAGCTACCTCTCCTACAAGTAAGCGCTCCTTTCCGCGACGAAACCCCTCTCTGACGAGCACCACAGGGAGTACGCTTGGAGTCATGACAACCTGGCGCCATTGAGTCGATGTATGTTACCAGTGCAGTATGTAGGTGGCGGATTGTTGGCTGAAATTGTGGACAGCGTTTAACGAAGGAAGGAATGGATGGGGTGAGTCGTCTGTTTCGAGAGAAGCGATGTCTTGGTGACATGGTATACTAGGTGCTACCATTGTCGATGCGATGGGAACCATGGTGAGAGCATCCTTCCTGTATACCCTTGACGACGTCCGTTAACCCACTTCCTAGAAAATTATGGGTCTCGAGGTAACCTTAGGAAACGCTGCTCGCCAGTCCTGATACTAATTCCCTCGCTAGACCCTTCTGGAGGAAGCCATCGACTACTCGAGCAAGATCGACTTCAGTGATTCCAAGACACCCGACAAAGTCAGGTTCGCTTACGTCTCCCAATGAATTTCCTTCCCTAGGCTCATTATCCTCGGTAGCATTTTTGAGACCACAATCCGATACTTGGGTGGTCTCTTGAGTACATATGAGCTGACAGACCAAAAATATCCGGCCCTGCTTGAGCAGGCTCGAAAGTTGACTGACAAAATGGCTTATGGATGGGTTGGGGTACGCGGTTTCCCTCCCTGCTTACTTCTAAGTATCTTGAACCCTTTGACTATTCTAGGAGAACAACGTGCCTTACGGATTCGTGAACTTCACCAACAACGAACCCCAAGTCACGGTTGTAAGTCACCTGTTTTCTTATCCAAATCCGCACGATCTCTGACACCTATTAGACCAATATTGCCGAAGCAGGAACTGTGGGTTGGATTCACATTTATCATCCTCACGTCATCTTCTGACTTTGGGTGGCTGTAGCTCACCCTGGAATGGGAGACTTTGTCGAAGCATACCGGAAACAAGACTTACGAAGACTTGGTACTCCGATCCGTCCGGCATATTGCCAGCCTGGTTCGTGTGCTTCCTACTTCCTGTGAACTATTTTTAACGATGCTGGAAAACAGGAGGCACCTTTGCCTGGTAAGGCGTGGTTCGAAAACGTCGTTTCATTGCAGGGTATTGACTGCCATCCCGACTACAGCGCTCGCACCCGTCTGGATTGACCCAACAACTGGCACCTTTTCTGGTGGCTACATCGTACGTGTTCAGTGTCGCATTATTATTCAATTCACGCCAACTTAGACCTGGCATCTAGACTTGGGGTGGTGGTGGCGACAGCTACTTCGAATACCTCATCAAGCATGCACGCTTGTCGAACACAGATGACAACCTTTACGCAGACACTTGGTTGACTGCGATTGACTCTTCCATTCAGCATCTCCTGAAGGTGAGCTTTGTTTGTTTACTTCGCTTGCTTTGCGTGCTAACTATCTGTTCTAGACTTCTACCGTCGGAAACCACACATATCTGGCCGACTACGACTCTGATCAACGCCTGCGCTTCACCAGTTCTCACCTTGCATGCTTCCACGGTGGTAACTTCCTTTACGGTGCGTATGGCCACATTCTCGATATCTTCGAAACTCACTGCGTTGATATCAGGCGGAAGACTGCTCGATAACCAAACCATCATCGACGTCGGCCTCAGACTCGTGGATGGATGCTGGAACACCTACGCAAGCACAGTGTACGTCCGACATATCACCGACGAGTTATTCTTATTCATTCGCGCTTACCTATCCCTTGTAGTACCGGCATTGGACCAGAATCCTTCGGGTTCATCACTGAAGAGGGTAGCTATACCGGCCCCAGCGACACCATCTCCGATGAGCAGCTCGAATTCTACAACAAGACTGGCTTTTACCCTCGATCCACTGCCTACATCCATCGTCCCGAGGTTCTGGAATCTAACTTCTATGCGTGGCGTGTCACTGGGGATACCAAGTACCTTGAGAGGGCTATGAGCGCTGTTAGAAGCTTCGACAAATATCTCCGCATTCCGTCTGGTTTCCCTGGGGTTTGGAATGTCAATCAGCCTGGTGGGGGATTGATTGATGATACGGAGAGTTTCTGGTTCGCGGAGACGTTGAAGTATCTGTGAGTTGGCTCATGGTTCCGTTTTCTGGCCTCCGGCCCTGTCGGTTGTCGTCTCGAGCTATCACTGACACCTTCCACTTTGCGCTGTGTAGGTACCTTACCTTCGACGACCCGTCACACATCAGTTTGGATGAATGTAAGATCCGGTTTGATCAACCTTGTTTTCTTCCCGATGGCTTACACCTCTTCTCTCTTAGGGGTGTTCAATACCGAAGCCCAGCCATTCAAAGCACCTCCGCCAAAACCCGGCTACGGAAGCGGCATAATCCGACAACCTACCGGGACGTTCAAATTGAAGGAGGGTCCACCGGGACCTGCGTACTCTGACAGCCCTGGAGCGAGGATTGCCAACATCCCTAACAGGATCAGAGATTAGGGAGTCATGAGTATAACGGCCGATCGTTCTTTTTTTNATTGCTATGTAAGGTCTTCGTATTCACAATCAAATCATATCATTACTTCTTGGGCGCGAGTGGTGTGGGTTTCTAAATAGCTATCCTGCGGTGTTGATGGGCCAGGTATCATTCCCTGCTCATTTGCAAGGCCTGACCTCCACCCCTGTGCGTCGTGTGACTGGTAGACGTACCACTTTGGCTCTATCGCGGACAGGCAGTGCATGGGGAATTGCTACACGGTTGACCCTATTTTTCGTTCCGGCGCTGGAGGGTTCTCAGGCTCCCTCCCACCTTGATCCTCAAGCATTCTGTCGGCCGTAAGACGTATAAAATTCTGAAGGTTTGAGCCCAAGCCATAGTTGCATGATTTTGAAAGTCGGAAACCACACCGTGACCCTTAGCTCTCGCTACTGACACAGCCTTTCAGGCGCTTGCACTGGAGATATGGGTTAACAGCTCATCCCTGTATGAGGAAAGAGTCACGCAACAAAATTGAGCCTTGAGGTCTGCTGAGTAAACGCATTTTCCCGAGTTCGACCCCGGAAAGAAAACTTTCTCAGCATTTGAAAGCGTTCCACAGGAACTGATTCCAATGGAAGGTATGAAAGATTTGGTATCTGCCGCATTGAATGACGCTTTGAGATGTTACCCGTTCTCATGTTCATCTTATGCTTTGGAATCTGGGAGGAATCTCTACGCTCAAACGGACCTTTTTATTGTAAGTCTGAAAACGTAGGATCCTATTAGTGGCAGTGGGGCGCTTACACTTGGAATTAAAGCCGACAGCCTGTCACGAAACAGCTTCACCCTCCCTCCCTTTCCCTGTGTCATCGAAAGTGATAAGGCTTTGCAACGGTGCTCGCTCTTCCCGTCGTAAGACAGCGTCTTTGTGAAACGCCATATTACACCCAAGAAACGACCATCATCTCTCACTGTTCTTATATTGCTTGTTTCATCAACATGTACACCTCCTCAACAAAAGCTTGTATCCTGCGCAACGGTTAGCGTGCTTCTCTACTACTGCACAACGCACTTCCGTTACTATTTCATTCACCAGTGCCCTCCTGGGCTTCGAGCCCAGTGGAGATTCACCATGTGGTCCTCTCGTTTCTCTCTGTCATCCAGCTGGTCTCGCTGGGCAAAACCTCCCGCTATAACTATGCACTGGTCAAGGGACACATACGTGCTCGTGTGGTTGACCTTCTGTTGCAGTGGTCTCTCCCCCATTCCTTCTCCGAGTTCATGAATACGCACAATATTATTTTCTCGGGCTCTGCGGTGCTTGCCCTCTTAGAACCCGAATGTGTCACTCCTAACGATTTGGATGCATATGTACCTCTTGGGGGGTTGGGAGACGTGCATAATTTCCTTTCCCAACACACATTCTATGTCAAGTTCAACAACCTACGTGTAGGGTTGCCAGATGCTGCCGTTGGGTATGTATCAGATGGCAGTGCTGATACCGGTATGTTAAATTCCTTCCTTTGCTCACCTGCCTCATTGTGTCTTTCTAGGCATAAACGACGTCGTTTACTATCGTCATTCTATAACGAACGCAATACTCAATATTATTGAGACCGCGCAGGCCATTCCAACCACAGCCATCTTCAAATTTCACTCCACGTTTGTCATGAATTACTTGACCTCAAACGCCCTGGTTTGCGCATATCCCAAGATGACGGCTGATCACGTCGGACTGGTCAATACAGCCTCTCCCAATTTGACCTTCCGAACGGTCCGCTGCTTGGTCAAATATGGCGTCCGAGGATTCAATGCCCTCGATCGAACGTACGATTGGAAGAACCAAGTCCACGATTGCCACAGTTTCCCTTACTGTGGTCGTTGCCGTCGCGTCATAGGAGACAGGTCCACTTTGTGCATCGCTTTTTCTGCTGAAATTGGAGCCGTGCCCAATGTGATCGACCCGAAGCTGTCCTGGACCCTCTCCTCTCGGTACGACTGTAGTCCTCTGAAGCGCGTTNGCCCCCGAGAAGGGTTCCGTATCTCCAGGTTGTCTACATTAGTCGTACTCCCTCTTCATTGTCACTTCGCTATGTATTCAAACGAGAATGTCTGTCTTCCTGTTAGGTTCCGCCTGTTTGTTACCATAATCTACGAATTGCTACCTTAGTCTGTTCTCGTCTGCTTACCTTTCTGTACTCTGTGACTGTCATAACAGTTTTAATACGATAATTCTTTTGGTGTGCCAACCATATATTTGTCTTTGCCAGAGCCACGATGAAGTCATTAGCCTATGTTTCCTTTGAGCATTTACCGTATGTCCATCAACAATATTGGCTAAATAAAGGATACATACGCATTATCACGGTGGCATAATTTACGTATCCCCGGATTTAGCTTACGAAACACCTCGCAAAGGAGACAAAGAGAAGGAACAAAGACCCATTTAACGAGGCTGTGCCAGCCGGTCACAGTAGTATGGAATAAGCGCTGCGAAAGTCAATCGGTCTGTTACGTTGCCGCACTAAGTCTTCTCATACCGAGATACTGTAAATCCTCAATATCATGACTCTGTTCGAAAGCTTTCATCTTGCGGCGTTCCAGTTCACGCCACTCCGGCCATGAAAAGAGGCAAACACAACTCTGAGAGGATCTTAAGCCGAGCGCTTAGCACCGGGTTATTCTATTATACATTTAAGTAATATCATAAGAGGTATAGGCTTCATACAGAGCTACCACATAGTGAAGCACGTACATACATCTCTCCTCCGTCGCGTGACAGCACCACTTGCACGAGAAAATCACCACCTTATCCGCTCGAGGTCAAAACCTACCACTTTCCTCAGCTCTCTTCACCACACCCTCACTCTCACTCAGGCTCCCACCCGCTCCTTCCACCTAGAACTCCTAACTAAACCACCCCTCCTCTCTCCTCCTCTCCTCCAATGTTCCGAGGCATTTTTTGACTCGGGTACTACGGGGGTCGATGCGTGCCAAGACGGTGCTTCCGGCATCTGCAGCCATCACTCCGGCCGCTGTTTTCCRCTGGTTCCAGTGAAAATGCCCCGGCACTTGCCGTGCGAAGCATCGGCCACTTCACACAGGTCTTGTTCCTGACCGTCTGAAAAGCCTGCACAATATCGTGCACATGCACCCACCTCTCCTCGTCCCTCTCCTCAAACGCGCTCACATACCGCAACTGGGGAAACAAATGGTCAATATGCCGCGCGAGGTGCAGTTGGTCGCGGCTGTCCCAGGAGTCGTCCGAGGTGGAGATGGTCAGACATTGGAGGGCGTGCAGGTGTTTCCTCGGCGATGATAGTGTTAGAATTGAGCTAGAGGAAGACGAAGGGAGGGCGGATGCGGAGGTGGAAGGGAGGTCGGTGCTATTGAGGGGGGCGCCAGTGGGTGGGAGGTTTAAGGGAACACTATAGGAGCAGGACTCGTGGACGAACTTGGCGACGACGATTGCCCCGAATCCTCAGCCATCACGGCATCGGTATCTTCCTCCACTGCTGTTGCTGCCGCCGCCGCCGCCTCCTCCGATGACGACGTGACTTCTAATTCTTACTAAAGTAGAACACAGCATTTCCAGCGCTTAGGCTTGGAGCTATGGGTCGTCAGTTCGTGTCTGAAAGGAAAGAATCACCCAACAAAATGGATCCTTGAGATGTGACCGACTGAGCAGATGTATATTCCCGAGTTCAACATTAGAAGCGTCTTTTTTAAGCACATGAAAGCGTTCCACAGGAATGGATTGAATTGGAAGGTAAGGAAGATCCGACGTTTACTGTATTGGATGCCGCTTTGAGATGTTATCTGCTCTCATGTTTTACATATGCGACTCTGGTTGGAATTTCTTTGTTGTATTGCAGAGCTAAAGACCAGGCTATCAAATGAGGGCATCAGAGAAAGTGCCAACCAAGGCTTCAAATCGCGCTATGGCTTGCAATAATATGCGGTTCTCTCTTGCTGTACCACCGCACGAGCGCAATTGCGGTTAGATTTGATTCAATAGAATCAGTCAAAATAGAATGAAGTGTCCAGGTACGCCCGGACGGACCATCCTATTGTAAACCACACCATGCACTCCTCAACTCCCACTATAGTAGGTACAGCCTGCTGGGCGCTTACATTTGGAACAAAAGCCGACAGAGCGTCACGGAATAGCTTTACACTCCCTTCCTTTCCCTGTCATCGACGATGATCATAAACATTCTTCCCGACATGAATCTGCATGGTGGCTCCATCGAGGATGTCGAGATAAATGTGTTGCCAGAGGTGATCCCACCTTCCATTGTTGATCCTCTCAACGGTGAGGGCCCTGAGTCCGCTCATAAATTGAATCCTGCTCAATCTACCAGGTCCTGTTCCAGACCTGATATCTCAAATCGCAAAAGGCGCCTTGCACGATTCAGCTGAACGCTGCGACGCACCAAAGTGCCATCCAGAAACTCGAGTTGCAGTTCAAGATGAGGTTTACAGCTGGATTATCAATGAAGATCCAGACCCAGCACAGAAGATGCTGAAGATAAAATGGGTTACAGGTCCTGCAGGCACAGGAAAATCCGCCATTATGGGGTCGGTGGCAAACACATGCAAGCAGGGTGGGGTCTTCGCAGTGACATTCTTTTTTGCTTCTTATGCATCCCCGGACCGTCGAAGGAAGACAGCTTTCATCCCCACCCTGGCATATCAACTCACAGAGCACCTACCAGCACTCAAGGATCCCGTGGCGCAGGCTATACGGGATAAACCCCTTTTATTCAAGAAAACCCTACGTGTTCAGATGGAGGAACTCATACTGGCGCCTTTGCGACGGGTCACGGTCGAATCAGGGCACCAAGGCGTCATGTTGATCGACGGGCTCGATGAGTGCGAGGCAGAGCAATACTTCGACCCTCGTGCCTCCTCATGCACCAGAGAGTCAATTGTACGAACAAAGGATGACGATCAGTTGGAGATTTTAGAAGTACTGCGGGAGCTCTCCTTGGACCCTGCATTTCCCTTCCGGATTGTCATTGCCAGCCGCCCAGAGCGTGTCTTTCGGGAGTTCTTCAATAACGAAAGCCATAAGTCCTCATTTGCTCCCCCTCTCATTCTGGATGAGAAATACAACCCCAATGCTGACATCGCTTTGTTCCTCCAAGCCAAGTTCAGTGAAATTCGGCGTCACAACAACCTCAGCCCGTCATGGCCTTCCCCGGATCTTCTTGCCACTTTGCTCAAGCAGGCCTCCGGACAATTCATTTATGCCGCCACCGTTATTCGGTACCTCAAAACCTCTCGTGATGGGAATCTTCATACACTCCTCAACTGGGTATTAAATGTGAAGCCAACGAGCGCAGGGTCAAACCCCTTCTCCCACCTGGACGCCATTTACACCCATATCTTGCAGTCGGCCTCAAAACCTACATTGGCTGTGAAGTGGCTTTGGATTATCAAGGGAGAAATTCCCGATTGGTATGGTCTCTTCTCCAGTATGAGCTCCATCCCCGCTGCGTTCCTTGTCAACCTGTTGCTACAAACAGACGAGGGCGACGCGGGGTATGTGCTTGGAGACCTACACTCCTTGATCAACGTACCTCCTGCCGATGACTTGGAAACACCATATAGGCCTTACCATAAATCCTTGTATGACTTTCTGAGCAAGAAGGACCGCTGTGGTCCCATTTATGTTGGGCGTACACAGTGTGCAGAGTTCCTCTGGGACAGGTTTTTTGAAATATGCAAGAGTGAGTACATATCTATTCAAATATCAATACTATCAGCTTGCAGCGAATATACTGACGCTGTCTTTCGCAGACAAAGGCTCACCGGCATGCTGTCCGAAGTCACACCAGCAGAAGTTCCTTGATTTCTTTTTCACCTTATATATGCCTTATCTCTCGTGTTTCCTCTCCCGACTCGATTTTGTTCCACCGACCGTTGATTGGTGGGCGTCGGCGTGTGGTTCGCATTCGGTGATGGGCATTAGGTTGATGTTTTGCAACGTCCATTGGGAGGTACGGCGTGATCTTCATTCTTAATGAACGTACCGACATCTAAAGTTTCCTCCCGCAGTGCCATTGGTACCGGTGCAGCTCAGCGTGCAGACTTTGGCGAAATTCCATTTTGCGCCACTGCAAGAAAGCTGGTTGGGAAGTACCAACCTGGCCGTGGCTCCTTCGAAATCAATTTCACAAGTACCGTTTTCCCTTGCTCCGACCCAGAGCAGGATCACATAGCCGTGAACCTCCACTGTTACCGGTACCACTACGGACTGTAACGTCGTTGCCTCTCTCGCCTCCGCCTTCACCAGTGGTAGAAGACTCATCCTCGGCGGCAGCGGTGGAAGACGATACCACAATGACGAAAGATTCTGAGGATTCGTCGCCGAAATCGTCCTTGTCAAGCACCAGTCTCTTGCTCTCGCTCACAATATAGTTTACTATACCTCCGAATAGAGTCATACTTAGTCAAATCATAGCTAAAGTTGTAGGGTAATCGATATGTTGCACAACGGAAACTTTCGAATAAATCACTGTGCTGTTTAGCTTTTAGGATATACCGTTAATACTACTTCGGTATAGGATTATTTGAGAGATTATCTTACCTTCCAGATCTGTTATTGGCCGGCACAAGATAACAGATGGGTTTCTCTGGGTGCAGCATGCACGTCCGGACTCTGAGATCTATACGGTTTATAGTGCCAAAGTTAAATTTAAAGTGGGTCGAGGCACAAATGGGGACAACTCCGCCGTATCAAGCAGCGACCTCAAATACACAAGCGTTGGACAAAGCCCCTTCGAGATTCTCAACCTCAGGCTCTCCGTGCTCTGCAACCCTCTTGCTCGCTAAGAAAGGTAACACGACCTTCGTCAATTTTGGCCCAGCGCTCCCCAGGATCCTGGTATCATCAAGTCCAAAGCTTATCCTTCCAGCCGGAATCCAGTGAGGGATCTGAGCGGGATCGGTGACCAATTGGACTTACTCGGCGTTATTTGGGGAGATCAAATGAACGAGAAGGAGCCTATGAGCCCCGCAGCTCGACAACCTCTTCTACAAACTTTGTTCGGTCGCCCGGTCGCTTTGCGTTTAGAGCACGAGGGTTGTTTCGAGTGAGTGGGTAGAGCGATAAGATAAGATGATTGAAGGGGTAATGTAGAGTGGGGCGGTAAACATTAGATTCTCGAGGTCCCGAAACCTAAGGTCCTCTTCGATAACTTCAATACAGGAATGTATAAACTTGAGCGCGGTGCCGTCGACTCAGGCATTGCTCTAATTTCGATGAGCCTGTCAAGTTCCATAACAGAACCCATCCCCTTGATTTCCAGACACCGGAGACTTTGGGATTTCAGGATAGGATGGGAACAAGAGATAGCCGTCATTTGTCACTATTTTTTGTCTCCGGCGGTGTACAGCTTTCAGGTTCTCACCCGGACTTTTGAGTATATCTGTGGGCCATAAAGCGTATACATTTATGAAGGCTTCGGCTCGAATCACCGGTACAAATATACATGATTTTGAAGGTTGGAAACCACGCATGCACTCCCAACTACTACTTACAGTAGGCACAGCCTTTCGGGCGCTAATCGACCTTGGGAATAAAAGCTGACAGTCCGTGACGAAACAGCTTTACCCTTCCCTTCACTGTCATCAACAATGGCCAGCTTTTTCAGCGACGCTCACGAAGTCTCCGTGAATGAGTTCAAAGTGATCAATGTAGCACCTCCCATTGGTGATCCTCTCAACGGTGAGGGAGGCTCTGAGTCTACTCATATACCGGCGAACCCCAGCTGAATTACCACCTTCCGTCACAGACCTAGCGTCTCGAATTGCGGCAGGCGCCTTGCACGACTCGGATGAACGTTGCGATGCGCCCAAGTGCCACCCAGAAACTCGAATCGCAGTTCAAGGCGAGATTATAGCTGGATCATCCATGGTGATCCAGATCCAGCGCAGAAAATGGTGAAGATCAAATGGGTTACCGGACCTGCAGGGACAGGGAAATCCGCCATTATGGGGTCGGTGGCAGACACATGCAAGCAGGATGGGGTCCCGGCAGCGACGTTTTTTTTTTNCGTCTTCAGCATCCGCGGACCGTCGAAGGAAGACGGTTTTCATCCCCACCCTTGCGTATCAACTTGCACAGCACCTACCAGCACTCAAGGATCCTCTGGCACNAATCCATACAGAACAACCCCCTTTTGTTCAAGAAGAACCTTCGTGTCCAGATGGAGGCGCTCATCCTGACGCCTCTGCGACAGATCGCGGTTGAATCGAAAGCGCTAGGCGTCGTCTTGGTCGACGGACTCGATGAGTGCGAGGCAGAGCAGTACTTCGACTCTCATATCTCTTCACCCATTGGAAATTCAATGGAGCGAGAAAGGGGTGAAGATCAGTTGGAGATTTTAGAAGTACTGCGGGAGCTCTCCTTAGACCCTGGATTTCCCTTCCGGATTGTCATCGCCAGCCGCCCAGAGCGTGTCTTTCGGGAGTTCTTCAATAACGAAGGCCATAAGCCCTCGTTTGCTCCCCCTCTCATTCTGGATGAGAGATACAACCCTGACGCGGACATCGCTTTGTTTCTCCAAGCTAAGTTTGGTGAAATTCGGCGTCGCTACAATCTAAGTCCGTCATGGCCTTCCCCGGATATTCTTGCCACTTTGCTCGACCAGGCCTCCGGACAATTCATTTATGCGGCTACCATTATTCGATATATCACCACCTCTCGTGATGGGAATCCTCATACACTCCTTGACCGGGTATTGAAAGTGAAGCCGACAAGCCCAGGGACAAACCCCTTCTCCTACCTTGATGCCGTCTACACCCATATTTTGCAGTCGGCTCCGGATCCGATCCTAGCTGTCAAGTGGCTTTGGGTCATCAAAGGAGAATTGGCCCCAGGCGGCTTTTATTTCTACACGTACATGGAGAGCATCCCTGCTGCTTTCTTTGTCAATCTATTACTTGAAGCAGAAGACGGCGACACAGAGTATGTGCTTGGACACCTACACTCCCTGATCGACGTACCTCCTTCCGACGACTTGGAAAGACCATACAGACCTTACCATAAATCCTTGTATGATTTTCTGGGCAGCCGGAGACGCTGCGGGCCCATTTATGTTGGGAATATGGACTGTGCAGAGTTCCTCTGGGGCAAGTTCTTCAACATATGTATGTGTGAGTACATATCCATCATGTTGAAACGATTGGCTTGCGGTTTACACTGACCTCATCGTTCAAAGACAAAGGATCACCGGCATGCCATCCGTCAAACCAGGAGAGGTTCCTTCGCTTCTTTTTCAAGTTGAATATGCCCCCTCCTGAAATCTGGTCGTTCCTCCGACTCAATTTCGCCCCATCCTCCGTTGACTGGTGGGCATCGGGGAGTATTTCGTATCCAGATTCCACCATAACCTGGATGTTCCGCAATGTCCATCGAGAGGTACAGTGTGTGTGACCTTTATTTCAAATGAACATGCTGACATCCTTCCACAGTGTCATTGGTACCGGTGCAGTCCAGCATGCAAACTTTGGCGGAATTCCATTTTGCATCACTGCGAGAACGCTGGTTGGGGGGTACCGAGTTGGACATGGTTTCTTCGTGATCGATTCAACAAGAACCGTGGGATCCCATTGATCCCAAAACTGCATCCTAGCACGTCTACATAAACTCTAGGCTGTACCGGCTGTACCTCCGTTGGGAATACAATCTAGAGCCTGAATGTTCATTACGAATGACCGACTGGAACTCGCCGACTTGACATCCTTTGGATGGAACACTTGGTAGGTTGTGAAAAGACATCAAAGAAGGATTCCTTGCTATCTTCCGAAATGATTCCTGGTGGGCTCTTACATGGTAGACTAAAGCTATAGCTACCATCGGCATGACACCTTGCTAAGGTTAGGCAAATTTGAAGTTGAACGACGCGAGGATCTCTTCAATCTTCACAAACCGAGGTACTATACAAATGCTCATAACTATCATTCTTTTCAAGAGCTTTTGTCTCGCAGCGTCCCATTCACGCTTCTCTGGCCATGAAAAGAGGCAAACACGATTCTGAGAGGGTCTTAAGTCGAGCGCTTAGCACTAAGTTAGTCCATTATATATTTGAGTAAGTAATATCATAAGAGGTATAGGGAGGCTTCATACAGGATTACCGCATAACGAAACACGTACATACGTCTCTCCTCCATCCTCCATCGCGTGACAGCACCACTTGCACGGGACAATAACCACCTTATCCGCTCGAGGTCGAACCTTACCACTCCTTCACCTCTCCTCACCACACCCCACTCTCACTCAGGTGCCGGCCCGCTCCTTCCACCTAGAACTCCTAACTGGGCCACCCCTCCCCTCTCCTCCTCTCTTCCAACGTCTCGTTCCTGACTGTCTGAAAAGCCTGCACAATATCGTGCACATGCACCCATCTCTCCTCGTCCCTCCCCTCAAACGCACTCACATACCGCAACCGGGGGAACAAGTGGTCAATATGCCGGGCGAGGTGCAGTTGGTCGCGGCTGTCCCAGGAGTCGTCCGAGGTGGAGATAGTTAGACGTTGAAGAGCGTGCGGGTGTTTCCTCGGCGGTGATAGTGTTGGATTTGAGCTAGAGGAAGACGAAGGGAGGGCGGATGCGGAGGTGGAAGGGAGGTCGGTGCTGTTGAAGGGAGCGCTGGTGGGTGGGAGGTTCAAGGGAACACTAGGAGCAGGACTCGTGGACGAACTTGGCGACGACGATTGCCCCGAATCCTCAGCCATCACGGCATCGGTATCTTCCTCCACTGCTGTTGCTGCCGCCGCCGCCTCCGACGACGATGACGACGACGAAGAGGAAGAAGAAGCTGCCCCNTGTTCCTGCCTCCTCTGGCGGGGGCGCCGTTCGTNGGTACCCCTATCGGCGGAGGCACAAAAGCAGGCAGCTCCGATGTATCGAGGGGCAGCCTCAAATGCACCAGCTTTGGACAAAGCTCCTTCAAGATCCTCAGTGACTCTACACTCGGCCGCACCCTCTCGCTCCCAAGGAAAGGTAGCAGGAGTTTCGTCAAATTCGGCCAGGCGCTCCCTAGGATCCTGATATTATCGTCCGTCAAATCGAACGAATAGCCTTCCAGCCGGAATCCGGTGAGGGATTTGATCGGGATGAGAGGGGCGAGGGTGACCATTTGGATGTCCTCGATGTTGTCTGCGGACATCAAGTGAACAAGGGAGAAGCTTCGGAGTGTGGAGCCCCATCGCTCGACGACCTCTTCCACGAACTTGGTCCTGTCGTTTTGGCTATCCGAACAAGAGACGGAGACGATGGTTTCTAGGGACGGTGTGGAGAGGTAGGGTAGGATCGAGCGGGTGAAAGAGAGGGGGGNCGGTGACCATTAGACTCTTGAGGTCTTTGAACCCAAGGTCCTCTTCGACTACTTCTATACGGGAGTGGGTAAAGTCGAGTGCGAGGTCGTCGAGCTTGGGCATGGCTCCGATTTTCTTCAGCCAGTCGAGTTCCATGGCGGGTCCCATCCCAGTTAATTCCAGGGAGCGCAGACTCTGGAAATTGAGGATGAGATCCAAGGTCCCGGGCGACAACCCCGATCCTTTGAATATGATCGTATCGAGTTGGGCTCCGTCATTCCACAAAGTATGGAGGAAGGTCCCGCTCAACTTGTCCTCCACACTCGTGATCTTATGGAACTCGAGTACCTGGAGACTTGGGGTGAGGAAGAGACATACGCCGGATATGAGGAAATCCTGTTGGCTGATTTCCGGACAATAGAGGTGTCGAAGTGAAGGGAGGATGGGTGATGTGCGGAGTTGTGCCATTCGGAAATAAACGTGCATCGCAATGTCGAGGTTGTCGGGATCCCGAGTATAACAAAATTTCTTGACTCGACGCGCGTACCAGTCAAAGCGATCCCAATCTTCCGGTGTTATCGTTCCCCTGAGGACCTATCGTATGACAATAAGCATTGCCATTCCAATACAACAGCTTTGGAAAGATGTAGAATACGCACATGTGTCCCATCCGTCTGTATGAAAGCTGGCAAGATCTTGAAGAGCGGGTACAACGTGTTCAACGAGCGCCATAGCCGATCCAGTGCAGGCTCGAGGAAAGCCTTACACGTCAACGCAAGCCACGCAAGGTTCTGCCTCCCTTCAGCCACCTGCACCGAATCCAACTCCTCCAGATCGTCATTAGACGACAGGTATTCGCATATTTCGCCTAGGATATCGGGATTGCTGTGAAAGCGGCTGGCGGTGGGGCTGCAATTATGGTTGGTGGTGGGACCTTGGGCGGTCGTAATGATACCAGCTTGGACCTGGTGTAGCATCGGGATGCTTGCCAGCTGTAGCTCTCATATAAAAGAGTCGGTACGTGGAGGAGGTGATGAAGGAAGTTGGTCCATTCTCGATCTGCTAATAGTGGACATGATCATCATTGGGTCCGACCGTGATAAGTTCCGGCTTTTAGTCAAGAGCCCGACGCCGTTGACTCGTGTTGCGCCACTGCCGTCCTTTCTTTCTGGGCTCGAGCCTCGATGGTAAACGCTTGCATCCTCCAGCCCATCGACGACCGCAACGAGGAGAAAAGGTACGACCCGCAGACGGCTCTCTCGTCTATAACCGTAACAATCTACATCAACGCCTTCTTTCACCCTCTAATCGTAATCTCAAAATAATCCCCATAATTGCTGTAAAATAAAGGTTCCAAGCGCGAAATGGGAGCACTGCACAATTCGGTCAAATGAAGGAAACCCTCAAGATAATTCGTCCCAGGTACCATCTCGCACCTCACATATCCTCCTGCTCCCCTTTCCTCACTGATTCCTAGATCTATCAGAAAATAACAACCCCAAATCCCGGGGCACGCGCGTGCTCAAACTCGCACTTACACCCTCGAAATAAGGCAACATCTCCCTGATACCCATACTCGTACCTACCCCCTCTCTGAAGGCTTCCCGACACCGGAATCACCGAAGGAACTTTCTCACAGATCTCGCGTATCTCCTGCCTCAGCACCTCAATCGTCCCGATCCCATCAGCTCTCATTTCCAAGCTGTATCCACTATCTCGGAGTAGTGGGGGAAAATTGAGAAGATAGACGGGAGACTCGCAAAGCATGGCAAAGAGAGTTGAGATCACGCTGCGCGAGGTCTCCCGGCTTGTCGAGATACGCTCTAAGCGGCCACAACCTAAGAGGGAATTATTCGTCCGAGGGGCACCAGTAATCTTTGGGGGAGGGAGGCCGAGGCATATCGAGGGTGGGTCTGCGAATCGAAACAAACAGGGTTTGGTCAGGTTAATGTTCAATATGTTATTGGGATTAGGAGGGGAATTCAAGCCGGGTCGCGGACGCATGGAGTATTATAAGCGCGCGTAGATAACTCCCCAACCCCTCCCCCAAGTTTCCGAGCGTAAGTGAGTGCAACGAGAGCATACGTAGCTCCAAGGGACCATCCTAAAATCGGCAAACTTTCGACACTCCTCCCACTGGCACCTTGTGGTACCAGGCGAACATCCTCCCACCTAACGAGTTGATCGATGAACCCCGAAATCTTGAGACCCTCGGCGCCGATTACCAGGCTCTCTCCCCTTCAGTTCACTGGAGGTCGAAAAAACGTTTGACTCGGTGAGAGGTAAAGTACCCAGGTAGTATCGTCTGTTTGGGGCGACAATTCAGATGATAGGTCCACAGGTTTTCCGAGTATCGCTACACATACACACAGGCGACGGCCATCCCGTGGATAGCCAAGACTGTGCCATAAGTCGAGGCATTTTGGGAAGGTCCTGAGTGTAGGTAGGCGAAGCGGATTCCAGAAGGCTGGAAGGTGAGTTTTTGAATTTGGATGCCATGAAAAGAGAGAAAGACTCGTGCGGCGGTCCCTTCAACACAGCAGACGATGGGCCAGACAGGGTATCTGACTCGGGTGTGTCAAGATAATTAATAGAATTATCGGCTGCGTATAGTGTATACTTATGGCAATATGGGTAACACGTCAGAACAAGCAATGAGATATGCACCCAAAGCACAAACTCACCAAACTGACATCTCCCAAAAATCGGGTTAAAGCTCTTCAAACTTCTCCTTCACCCAGTCCAGGGCACCAACCGTCTCGGCCCACGACTTTGCATTATTGAGCAGCAGAACGATCACCTCCTTCATAGTTCCGTGACTATACGCCTCGACCCCCATATCCATGTACTTCTCCCATTGCACCAAAGCCTCCCAGAAGTACTTTTTTCCTTCGTGCACCGACCTAAAGATTTCGTCTGTCTGTTTTTCGAGCTCCTTGATCCTATCTTCCATACCCTGCTGCTTCAGAAGCTCCTGAGCCCTCCTCGTACCGTTGGCAGACGGACTTGACGAAGACGAAAGGATGGAGCTCCTATTAGGCAGTTTATCTTGTATAGCCCGAACGGTGTCGAAATTCAATCTCTCTTTTTCAACGATATCATAAAGCGTAAAGGACGCCAAGAAGTCTTTGAGATCGAGTAGCACGCGGAGTTTAATGAGGAGAGCCGGGACAGCATGCGCGACGCTCCACTTGCCACAGCACATCTCCTCCAAGCCCTCGCTCTCCAGGGGATCTTCATTCTCTAGATCCAGGAACGCGAGAGACATATTGCCCCAGTCGTAGTCGGATCTCTTCCCTTCGGTAGCGTACCATTTGAGGAAGTCGTAGCACTGCTGGTCTTGGTGGAGACGCAGGTAGAGGTTGGGTATCATATCCCGGACACCGAGGTTGTCGCTGCGGCAGAGACGGAGCATGTCGAGGAGGTGCGAAAGGCTCGTTGAGACGGCGTCGTGAGTGGAGACGTACTTGAGGGTGGTGATTACTAGGTCGATGCGGGTTCGCACGTATTCTCGGGTACTCCTACGATATGATAGGGAAAACGAAAGCCGGCCAAGTCGTTCACTGTTCTGCCCAACAATTGCTTTTAGGGCCTCAATGAACAAATGAATGAATGGTTTCACAAGATCTTCCAAAAATAGCCAATGCTATTCTCGAAGGGATTGGCAGGAACACCTGATCCTCATCAAAATGCCAGCTAACTAGCTGGGCAAAGGGGGGGNTGTTTGACCAGCTGGCTTAGCTAGAAAGGCGTACCTGCCACTCACTGTCAATAATTCTGGATGGAATGCCGTTTCAGGAAAGCGTCCCTCAGATAAAGTAGACGGTGGGTGAGGAGGTAGATTATAGTAGAGATAATGGGATAGTAGGATAGATAACAATGAAATGACGTACCTTCGGAGGATCTCCCGTTTGACAGGTATCGGATGGGAGCTCGGAACGACCGGGATGTCGTCGCTCCCATCAATGTGCCTGTCCGCCGCAATCGTCGGTGCCAAAGCGTGTTCCACGCTGTTTCCCATGGTTGGTCCGGCGTCTGATCGCTGTCTGGACGCTTTCCCGCGCTTCTCCCTCCCGCCACATCCATGTCCCTCTTCGGCAGAGCTCGGCATCATACCTTCCCATTAATTCTCTCTTTGCTTCACCACGGCACTTGAACTCAAGAGAGGTACTTCATGTTTGGAGAATAGCTCATTTACAATTTCAGCAAGAAATACAGTGAAGATACATTGTAGGGGATATTTAAAAGAAGTGTTCTAGTCTTGTGTAACTTGGTTTTCCTTCCCCTTTCTGCGCCCTCGTGGAACCCCTTTATCTTTCCTCACTTTGCGTTTCTTCGGTGGAATGATGATACCATCCTGGCTAAAGTTCACAAATGAGGTTGGGGCAGGAGCTGGAATGGAGGGGGCAGGGGCAGTGGGGGNTGTTGGTGGTGGCGCTGGCAGCAGTGGGGGTGTTGGTGGCGGCACTGGTGGCAGGTTGGAGGGGCAAATTCGTGACATCGGCGTTGGGGTTGTTGATGACAGGGGGATCAGTGGTATTAATAGATTCACCATTGGCTTGGGGACCGGCCACTAGGGCGGCAGCGTGTTGCCGGAGGTATTGAGACTGCCACTCCTTGTATTCGTCATCGGTGAGCTTCACAAAGTGAGCGGTACCGCTTTTCCAAGCGTTATAGAGGAGCTCGAGGTCGGAGCAGGCGTTAATGTGGGAGGGGCAGCAGAATTGTGGGAGCGGCCATCCTTTGATGACAACGCCATGTTTCAAGGTGATGGCTTCATTGAAGTTGCTGTACACCATCCTTGAAATTGAATGACCGGCGGCGTTGACTTGGAAGAAGTGTCAGAATGGCATATTGATGGGGGACGACCGCTGGAACTTACCGAGTTTCTCCTTGATGAGACTAGCAGTGAAGCTCTTAAGCTGGATGAGCCTCTCAACATAGTTTCGAGCAAGGCCTGTACATGTTTTTGAGCAATAGAGGATAGGAGATAGAGGCAGATGCTAATACTCACCATCAATACCACCTAGGAAGAAGGCTTCGAGCTTCAAAACCAGATCTACCAGCGTATGTTTTGTGATGTGATGGAAAAAGCTGTCAAATTGATCCGAGGTTCGAAAAACGTAAGGAGCACTATATTGCTGGAGGTCCTTCCGAATAGCAATACACAAAAATTTGAGGCCAGTGCGTTGATTCAGGTTGACAATCTGAACATGTATCAGTGGGAGCTGTCAAGACATGGCAGCTGGAACAGCACTTACCTCAGTTTGTATGTGCCCAACAACTGCTCGTGCGTCGTGGAACGCGGTCAAGTTGGTGTTGTGCTGGCCGGTTTTTTTCACCTCACGCGCCTCCTGTAAGATTTGCACCATTTCATGAGTTTCTTCATGCTGTTCATCTGCAGACATGGCATGCCATTGCGTGCTGAGTTCTTTGCTGATATCGGATGACTTGATGGGTGCTGTTCCTGACCCCCGCTCTAGAGACAGCAATGAGATTAATGAGTGACGTGTGCTTGTATGCCACTCACCTGTATTGCGTTTACGCGTCTCCTTCGCAACAAACACGTTCCACTTTGTGACGTGTTTACAAGACTTGACCGTCGAACGCGTGACCACTTGAGTGATGATGCGAGTATAGTAGTCGAGCTGGTGGCCCGGGACTTTGGCCTGCATTGCAAGAGCTGCTTCTCAAAGAGCCTCTTGAGCTTCTTCGAGAGCTTTGGTCCATTCAACGCGTTTGCGGTCCCGGATCTCCTTGAGGGTGGCTTTCTCAGCCGTAGTAAGGGACCGCTCGCTTCGCTGTGGCTTGAGAGTGGTTCGCTTCGAGCCTTTCTTTGACACTTTACGAGCCTTGAGGCGATCGAGAGACACAGTAGTGACAATAACCATGTCAAAAAATTGCAGCAAAAGTTGTCCATTGCGAGGGGGAGAGATTTATATACAAATNAAAAAACCAAGATCACGTGTGAGGTAGACAATAGTACACAGATATAGCAAGAGATTGGGTGATAAAGAGTGTCAACATATCAGAGCGCATGGCGCTTATGAGCTAGGCGCCAAATAAATCCCGCCTCTGCACCAGGATAGTTGCGAAGGACCATTGCCTTGACAAAGCCATCTTTGTCATTGCCTGCAGCTGCCATAGCCGTCTCGATGAGAACCATCATCTCGGAGCTATAGCCGTGAGACCGGATGTAGTCGATGACAGAGAGCGGGAGGTGTTTGGAATGGGGGAAGACGATGCTGTGCAGCGCCTGATCGTTGTACCTCAGAGTACCGGTCACCGTGCCATCGGTAGAATGGTGGCGCATGAAGATATCGGCACTCAGAGCATTTGCCATCTCTGAACCGGCAGAGCATCGATTAGTCGACGAGATTGCCAGCGACGAAACTGAGCTGAAAGAGGTAGATGCCGAGCTCACAGAAATGGAGGGGGCTGGTATATATGAATGAAGGGGACCCTTGGTGCGACGAGTTTTTGACAACAATGCAGCCTTGGGGAGCGCCTGAGAGGAGGGTCGGGCTTGAGTATCGTTGGTGGGGGTCAGCGCTCGTTTAGTCTTGCCTTTGGTACTTTGTGTAGAGGCAGAGGGAGTGGGAGTGGCCAGCATCCTGTCGGTCTTCAGTTTTGAGACGACGGTAGTACTGGCAGAGACTGGAAGATGGGAAAATGAGGAATGAACAGGAGCTCCTGAGAAAACGAGTACGTACAAGAAGGTGGAGTGACAAGATCAATCACGGGAGCGGGAGCAGTCGTGGTGCTTGAAGACGAACCTGCGAAAGGTAAATAGAAAGAGCGGGGAGAAAAGAGGAGATACATACTGGCTTGGGGGAGTTCCTCTTCAACCTCGCCCTCTTCTTCGCTGAGATAGATGACATTAGGGTCGAGGTTTCAAATCGCGGTGCTGGGAGTATCAAATAAGATCCTCCGGTCAGTGGGGGCAAGGTAATCCGAGAGGTTGTTCTTGAAAAGAAGGTCCCGGTTGCCACGGGCAAGCATCCACACAACAGCGCTGACGAGGTTGGCGAACTTGCGGTGATGTCGGGATGCATGGATCCCTGGTTTGTCGGTTGCAAGATGACCGTAATCCCTAACAGAAAAGGTAAGGGCAAAGTTCAACATTAAAATATAGGAAAAGGAAATTTTTGAAACACGTACGAGTATCAAACAAAAATCGTACGATGAATCTCTCGGCCATTGTAATTCAGCTCCCATACACCATACCATGTCTCACTGTTGCGGCTCAAGAGTGACGTGTCGAACTCCTCAAGGCAGTTGAGGAGTGCCCGGATCCTTGGGAGGCCATTAGCTATCTTCGTGAGCTTGCCCTCGGTGAGGGTGTTAATTATGTCAACATCCTGGGCCTGACGGTTGTTTTCACAGACAACGATGATAGGCAGTGACGAAGATTCAGAGTACTTCAGGGTAGGGAGGCTGTGGAAGGGCGGACAAGGGAGGGACGGTGACCATGATGTGGGGATGTGGGGGCAAGAATGACAAGGAACTTACGCGTTCCCGGCTCCGGGTGAATATACTCCTGCTCTGGATGTCCCAATGACAACATGATATCGAACGGCAGCGATGTGAGCGTCCATGTGGAACAAAGAACCCGAGATGATGGTGTGAAGAGATGTGGTGGAAGCGGAGTGATTGACAAAAACACCATTTCACACATCAATATATGCATCAATCCCTAGCATCATGTCATTGTTCCCAACTTGAGAACGCTGCGTCTTCAATATCGTATCTACGTCTGTTGTAATCCCTTTAAGGTAGATAGTAACAAATGTTATATTTTATTCAAAGATTCAAATTCCTCATTGCTTTTTGTTATCGCTTATATGACGGCCTCATGATCTCGAGTTCATCAGTACACTCCTGCTAGTTTGGTAACGATCAGACGTGTTTCTTCAATATCTTGCCTCCCTGCATTGAAAGGAGGTGTAGTACATCGAGTTGAATGGTGTATTTTGATACTATGATATAATACATGTATGAATAAAATTAATCCGGGGCTAAAATATTGCAAGATTTGAGATGAAGTCAACAATTCCGCTAAGTTGAGCCTCCGTGTCGTCATCGGCACCCTCCAATTCCTCCTCTGAGTTTTCAAGACTATCACGAGAAGCCTCGGAATCTATTTCCATTGCCTCTGCATCACCTTCTGGCTCGCCTTTGCGCCTTCCATACCTGAGCTTTGGGCCTCGATAAGTCGGAAGGTTGACAATTTCATAGAGCTTCAGCATGACTGCCTGATTGGCCCGCGATCGGCGGCGGCAAAACTCGTCCACAACAACATATATCGGATCTTGAGATTCCTTCAACTTGAGGAGAGTAGACTTGAAGTGATTCCGCTCAGCTTCAATTGCAGAATAGACCCGCAGGATCTCCACATGCAGCCGCTCGATCTCCTCATGCGCCCGTTTGATTCGCTGATGCCTCTTCATAGCTTCCCGAATTCTCGGCTCTTTCCAGCGTACATTTGTGAGATCGGCGTGACTGTGCTTCAGAAGCTCGAATTCTTCAATGAAATTATACTGGGCAGCACGGGCGAAGTCCAGGGTGTCGGAACGCCCAAGAGCAACGACAGTGCGGTTGTACTTGTTGATAGTGGTTTGAATGGCCCGGGACCGAGTGCGCATAGCCTTGGCTAGCGTGACTCGGGCCTTGTACCCTGTCGTCAACGTCAGCGGTGAGTAACAGTCATCATGAAATTGACGTACTTACCAATGTTACTAAGATTTAATCGGTGCAGTTCAAATAACCGTTGAACAACAAGTTTCTGGATGTCTTCCAGCGCTTGGCGGTATTGACGTTGATTGATCTGCTGCACCGTCTCGCGATATGCAGGGGTCGTTGCATCCCAGCGCTTCTCGATATGCAATCGAAGCTCCATCTCTATAAGTTCACCATCGAGCTCTTTCACTTTCTCCCTGGCACGTCGACGCTGGGTTTCCAGTTGGCACGTCTTTGAGAGGGCTGATTCGTAAGTCTCAGAAGCAGAATTTTGATTTATGTCGTAATCCTCTGGGATGTTGTTGCAAAACGCTAACCCCTTTGACAGTGATTTTTCACTGTAAAACATGAGTTCATGCAGAGTTTAATAGAATGTTCAACTTACCGTGCCTGGGTGTATTCAATCAGGAGTTCGACATAAGCAATTCGGTGAAGGTCCTTCTCAGGCTCCTTGCCGAGATTCGAATCGAAGTACTCCCGCTGTTCGGACTGCCACTGGTCTAGATCGGCCGTCGTAATGCCCTCTGCTTGAAGTGCTTCATTCAACATAATCCCCTCCTCGCAGATGATCTTCTGTGCTTGCTTGTAATTCCCCAGAAGCATCTTCCCAATTTGAAGATACTTATCGGCGTCAGCTTGCTTCAGATAGAGATCCAGGTAGAGTCGCCGCCGAAATTTGGTTGCATGCCAGAGGAGTCCGGCTGCGGCATTCGAACCCGAAAAAAAGTGTTCCATTGTTTCAAAATCTTCTAAGCCAACTCCCTCGATGTTGTTTGGATGGTTCTGTGTCTGACACTGATAGTTATGTGCGTAGCCATGGTAGGTGTTCACCAGACATCGTGAGTTGGACTCTGCAAAACGCAAACCCAACACGCTGTTCTTGATCGTGGATGCGAATTTGCAACCGATGTCGTAACCAATTGCAATGCGGGGACCGAGTATGCTGAGTGCCCTGTTGACAATTGACAGGGGATATTTTGATCTGGATCCGTTAGCACAGCCTAAGGAGAGGGAACCATTACTCACTGTTCGCCCGACTGAACCATGTCCGTCACCCACAGAAGGATTCCATGCCTACATGCACTTGCGAACCACCCTGTCTCGTCAAAGATGCCCGCGGCCTTCTTACGGCTGTCAGACTGAGCAGCTTTCCAGTTCTTCACACATTCCTTGACCGTGTCATCCACTGTTGAGTCATCCACTATGGAGTCGTCTGTCGCAGTTGGTTCCTCTTCATCCGGCTGAGATTCCGTCAGTTCGGCACTCCACACGTCAACCTCTGGCATAGGAATCATGTAATCGCTGACATACTCCCTCACGTCACCCGCCATTCCTTTGTCCTTGATGCGCTTCTGGGAATCATTGCCGTCCATCGAGATCTCAAGGCGATACCGGAGTGTCGGCTCCCCTTCTAGCTCATACATGCACGCAGGGCAGGCGTTGAGGACACGCCAGTGTTCCGAGCAGCGATCCAGAGCAGTGTGGATGCGCTTTTCAACTGCACATGTAATCGTGAGGTACAGCTCAAATGAATCGGCAAATACTCGGCGCCAACGCCGCTGGTAGGGATGCTATAATCAAAGTCAGCGATATGAAGTTATGGATAGGAACATTAGTTATCTCGCACCTTGTATAAATCACACAGGACTTTAGTGAACGATTCCACGCTAAACGATGGCTTTCGTTGGCGCAAAATTTTGTAGAAATCTAACGTTCGGAGAGAGATCGCAACCAGGGGCTTGATTGGTGTGGTGGGAAGATATCCTTGTGCAATGAGATGTGGCACAATGGTTTTGTTGTCGGGCAAATTGACATGAAGCTTCCGTTCTAGTGAGAATAGATCAATGAGCTCCATGTCAAACTCGAGTAATGGCGGTTGCGGTGCTCCGGTGCCATCAGGGGTGGTTGGTGACATGCTTGACGAGTTTTTCCACTGTAAGAACGCAGTGGCAAGATCGTCAATGTTGCCCCAGTTCTCATGGAGTTGGGTGGTACGAGCCCTCCATCCAGGTTGAAGACGAGTTACGCGCCTGTGGGGATGTCAGATACAATCGGAAGCGAGCGATGGACTTACTGATCATAGATCACTTCCATCACTGCATCCGCCACGTTCCCAAGAGATGCGATGTCGTCCGGGGTGGCAGGGAGTTCCTCTATATCCGCACCAACCCCGAAATCCCCCATTTCTTCGTCATCGTGAGTATCGCGATGGATATCTGAGAGAATTTCCTTGTGTCGAGGTCCTAATACTATAGGAGATCTGTGAAGTTCTTGGCCGATGTTGGTTGTAACGTACAGTTGTTAACAATTGCACGATTCCTCTCTGCTTCATCCCGGGCTGCATCAAGGTCTTTAGGTCCCAGGCTTTGGGCAACAGCTTTGGAGGAACCAACACCATCAGGTCCGTTTCGTTGCACATAGGGTGCATTGACCCGCCTGGAACTACCCTTGGACTTTCCAGTTGACGGCATTACAAGGTATGACGAGGGGGAAGAGAAGAGAATTGATGGGAAGATATGATGCCGAGCTCTGCCGAAGAGGGACATGGATGTGGCGGGAGGGAGGAGCGCGGGAAAGCGTCCAGACAGCGATCAGACGCCGGACCAACCATGGGAAACAGCGTGGAACACGCTTTGGCACCGACGATTGCGGCGGACAGGCACATTGATGGGAGCGACGACATCCCGGTCGTTCCGAGCTCCCATCCGATACCTGTCAAACGGGAGATCCTCCGAAGGTACGTCATTTCATTGTTATCTATCCTACTATCCCATTATCTCTACTATAATCTACCTCCTCACCCACCGTCTACTTTATCTGAGGGACGCTTTCCTGAAACGGCATTCCATCCAGAATTATTGACAGTGAGTGGCAGGTACGCCTTTCTAGCTAAGCCAGCTGGTCAAACACCCCCCCCTTTGCCCAGCTAGTTAGCTGGCATTTTGATGAGGATCAGGTGGGCAGGAACAAAGACATTTCCAAAATCGTTCCGCAACTGAGTCTCTTCGTCTTCATATTTCACTGGAGCACGGCGTATTTTCCTGCAAGTCAACTTATGCAACCCCCAGTCGCTGGTTTGGTGCTCCCTCTTGCAGCATGCGTGACTTTGCAAGAACCAAAGACTGTTTGGAGCTTCTGTACTTTTGCAGTAGCTGCAGTAGGGCGAAAAGACTTTCCGAACCTTGGGTGGCATGGTGTTCAAGTAAGTAAAAAGTAAATCGGAAGAAAAAAAGAGAGGAAGCGTCCAAGAGTAGTAGGCCGAACCTATGGCTTGACCGACGAACCCGCAATCAATATACATGTGGTGCGTATTAGAATCAATCCTGGCACGATTTCGTCTCATTTCTGTTGTCCATACCATGCAATGTCAATGTGCCGGTAACATGAATCTGACTATGAATGAAAGGGTGAGTGTTTGATTTCATATTTGTGCATTCTATGTTGCTGAAATGGAGGGATATCTTTCACTACCAATGGGGTGAAAGAAACATATAGTTATAACGTGAGGACTCAGGTGAGTTGAGGTTCGCGACTACGTATATATCTGCGTTCAAGAGCAAGATAAATGCCCTTGTTGAATCGATTACGAAGAATCCCCGTCCAGCTTGGTACTTTCCAATCAGCCTTCTTACAGTGATACAAAATGGAATTACGCCAAAGTTTGCATGCTGGGCTGCACCGGTACCAATGACACTGAGAAAGGAGGTCAGTATGCCATTGAAACAGAGGAATGAGGCTCACACTGTACCTGATAATGGACAGATTCGAACAGATGCCTAACACCTACCTCTGAATGCGAAATACACTCCGACGCCCACCAGTCGACGGAGGATGGGGCGAAATTGAGTTGGGAAGTAAACCGCGGGATGCGGGGCATGTACAGGTTGAAAAAGCAAGGAAGGAACTTCTGCTGGTCTAACGGACAGCATGCCGGTAAACCTTTGTCTGTGAAAGACAGGATGATTAGCTGCAAGCCGATCGTATCAACATGATGAACTCACGCGTACAGATATCGAAAAACCTGCTCCAGAGGAACTCTTCACATTGCGTACGCCCGACAAAAATTGGCCCGCAGCGGTCCTCGCTGCCCAAAAAGTCGTACAAGGATTTATGGTAAGATTGATATGGTGTTTCCAAGTCGTCGGAAGGAGGTACACTGATCAAGGAGTGTAGGTCTCCAAGCACATACTCTGCGTTGCCGTCATCTGTTTGAAGTAATAGATTGACAAGGAAAGCAGCAGGATTGCCGCCCACCCATACGAAAGGATAAAAGCCACCTGGACCCAATCGCCCGTTGAGGACCCAAAGCCACTGCACGGCAAGTATAGGATTCGGGGCCGACTGCAAGATATGAGTGTAGAAGGCGTCAAGGTGGGAAAAGGGGTTTGTCCCAGAGCTCGTTGGTTTCAATTTCAATACCCGGTCAAGGAGTGCGTGAGGACTCCCGTAACGAGAAGTGGTTATATACCGGATGACAGTAACCGCATAAATGAATTGACCAGAGGCCTGGTCGAGCAAAGTAGCAAGAATTTCTGGGGAAGGCCATGACGGGCTGAAGTTGTAGCGACGCCGAATTTCACTGAACTTGGCTCGGAGGAACAACGCGATGTCGGCGTTGGGGTTGTATTTCTCATCCAAGATGAGAGGGGGAGCGAATGATGACTTGTGGCTATCGTCGTTAAAATAATCCCGAAAAACACGTTCTGGGCGGCTGGCGATAACAATTCGGAAGGGAAATGCAGGGTTCAGGGCGGCTTCTTGTAAGACTTCCAAAATCTCCAACTGGTCTTGATCCTTTGTTCGCCTGATCGACTCTCCAGCACGTGGAGACACTGGAGAGACATGAGAGTCAAAGAACTGCTCTACCTCGCACTCATCAACCCCATCGACCAACACGACGCCTGACACCTTCGATTCGATCGCAACCTGCCGCAGTGGCGTCAGGATGAGCGCCTCCATCTGGACGCGAAGATTCTTCTTGAACAAAAGGGGTTTATCCCGTATGGCCTGTGCGATGGGATTCTTGAGTGCTGGTAGATACTCTGCGAGCTGATACGCCAGGGTAGGGATGAAAGCCGACTTCCGTCGACGGTCCGGGGACGCTGAAGCCGAAAAAAAGAATGTCACTACGGGGACCCCATCTTGCTTACACGTTTCTGCCACCGACCCCATAATGGCGGATTTTCCAGTGCCCGCAGGACCTGTGACCCATTTAATCTTCGCCATCTTCCGCGCTGGGTCTGGGTCGCCGTGGACAATCCAGCCGTAAATCTCGTCTTGGACTGCGACTCGGGTCTCTGGATGGCACTTTGGTGCGTCGCAGCGTTCAGCCGAATCGTGCAATGCGCCTATTGCGATTTGAGACACTAGGTCTGGGACAGGACCTGATAAATTGAGCAGGAGCTTGGTATATGAGCAGACTCGGAGCCCTCACCGTTAAGAGGATCACCGATGTGAGGTCCTGCATTGATCACATTGAATTCCTTCACGGAAAAATCATGGGCGTCGCTGAAATAAGTCGACATCGTCAATGACAGGGAAGGGAAGGAAAGGGAAGGAGCGATAAAGCTGTTCCTTCTCGGCTTTTATTTCAAGTTAAGCGCCAAGTAGGCTGTGCCTACATAATTCGGAAGCGTACTATCACTTCTCACATGTTCCGAATCCCAGTCAATCGGAACTCCATGATCTGACCGCCTTCCACCCCTCTGGGCAGCCTGATATTTGGATTATGAATTAATGTGACCATGGTAATGTATAATCTGCTTTTTTTTTTCCGTCCAAACGATGGAGAATCGAGTGCTCAGAATTTTGGGGTTGTCACGCTTGCCGCTCATCGGAACGACGGATTCTGAATGAGATCAATTCCCACGGCGACTGATCAGCGCGACAGAGCGCTGAGGACACCTGATCGACTGGGAGCGTGGTTCGCGGTTCGCAGTTCGCGGTTCGAGGTTCGCTGTTCACGGTCCAGTGTAACAGTATGAACTCGCTCTACTTGGTTCATGGTCGTTTGTAGCAATATTATTGTGTCTCCGTTGTCTGCAGAAGCGGTGCTTATTTTTCCATCAACGACGAGCAAGGTCCTGTGCCACCTCTCCCCACTAAGCACCAGATGACTTCACTTCGTCTCATCGGCATTATCTCCGCATTCTCATCTCACCATTACAAACGCCCTCAAGTTCTTGAGGGCATCCAATTCGAGGATTTGCTAAGTTCTTTAACCTAACCAGCTTGACAAAGCCCATTATCGAGCTTGCACAATCAGTACATATTCCTGAGCTCATGAAGTACCTATCTGTGCCTGTTCACGAATTTCTGCAGGCCTCCTTGGGTCTTAATGATGAATTTCTGAATGTGTTATGGGCAACTTTTCGAGAGGAAGTTTGGGAGGTGACATACAATTATGAGCCGACCATAGTCTGGCTAGCTGATATCTTCTATATTTCCTTGAGCATGGACCATCTCGGGGGATCAGTGAGTGTATTGTTATCATGATAACCGTCTTGCTTTGTGAAATATATTTCCTTGCTCCTCCTACCGCACCTGCAGTTCTCAACAGCGCCCCAGAAGGTGCTTACTGGATTCGCAAACCTCGAACTGCGGACCACGAACCGCGAACCGCGAACCGGCCTCCCAGTCGGTCGGACTTTCTGGTCGCGCTCGATCTCGCGTCGATCTCGTCGATCTCTTTAGAGCCCTTGTTCTAGCTTCTCTTAATTTTTCTCATCGGTATTGCAGGATAGGAACCCACACCATTTGCATTCGGGGCCAGCGAGATTATCAAGGGGAGAACATGTAAAAACGACAGATTTACAGGATCCCCTGATAATGACTCACTATCCTCGAAGGACGAACTGAACCAGAGAAGATCCCCTCAGGATCGTCTCTGCTCCGTTTCCAATCTCCCTCGAGCATGTTGTATTTCGCTGCAAATTGCTGGTTAGTGCTCCCTGTTGCAGTGCTGTACGGCTTTGCAGGACCTGTAGCACGCTGAAACGATGCCACAACCCCCGTGAGTCGTGTGACATGGAGGAAGAAAGAATGAGAAATGCCCAGGGTGAGTAGCCCTGACCTATAGTATATCGATCATGTCCGGGACGTACGTGCGTGTGTTGTAAGGTGGCATAGCCCTCTCCTTACTTGCTTTGATTTGTATGAAATTTTTACTATACCTCGTAGTCGGATATGAGTTACTCAAGTCGCATCTAAAGTCTACCATGACTCCAAGTCCTGTACCCATGGTGGGATAGACGATATGTTGCAAAACGGAAGCTTTGATTTTGGCCACTCTTTCGGTATGAGACAATCGAAGAAATCGTGTTGTCTCCTAAATCTGGCTGGCACAAGGTACATAGCAAGAGGATTTTCTCTGCTATAGCAAATTGGTTCCGGTGAGTTCACTATGCGTATTCGGACTCTGAAATGTATAGCTATAGCATCGAAGCTAATGTGGGTCAAGATTCACCACTCAGTACGTCCACCTTGGGTCGAAGCACGTCCACGAGGGAAGAGTACTTGGGAGATGGATGACGAAGGAGCCACGTCCGGCTTGGTACTTCCCAATCAGCTTTCTTGCAGTGACGCAAAATGGAGCTCCGCCAAAGTTTGCATGTCGGGCTGCACTGATACCAATGGCACTATGGAGGGAGGTCAGCATGCCATTTAAACAAACAGAAGAATGAAGCTCAGACTGTACCTCCGAATGGACATAATGAAACAGAAGCCTAATATTTCTCTCTGAATGCGAAACACACCTCGACGCCCACCAGCCAACGGAGGACGGGGCGAAATTGAGTCGGGAGGTAAACCGCGAGATATAAGGCATGTGCAGGTTGAAAAAGAAAAGGAGGAATCTCTGCTGGTCTGACGGACGGCATGCCGATAAACCTTTGTCTGTGAAACACAGCGTCAGTAACTGCAAGCCGATCGTGTAAGCATGATGAACATGTGTACTCACGTGTACATATATCCAAAAACCTGCCCCAGAGGAATTCTGCATGCTGCATACAACCAACATAAACCGGCCCGCAACGTTCCTCGCTGCCCAGAAAGTCATGCAAGGATTTATGGTGAAATCGATATGGTGTTTCCAAGTCGTTGGAAGGAGGTACGTCGATCAAGGAGTGTAGGTCTCCAAGCACATATTCTGCGTCACCGTCATCTGCTTGAAGTAGTAGGTTCACAAGGAAAGCAGGGGGGGCCTGGTCCGCAAAGGTAAAGAGACCATAGGCAACGTCGGGGAATTCTCCCCTGATAATCCAAAGCCACATCACAGCGAGTGTGGGATTCGGCGCCAACTGCAAGATATGGGTGTAAAAGGCGTCAAGATGGCACAACAGGTTTGTCCGTGAGCTCGGTTTCAAATTCAAAACTGAGTCAAGGAGTGTGTGAGGACTCCCGTGACGGGAGGTCGTGATGTATCGAATGATGGTCGCCACATAAACGAATTGACCGGAGGCCTGGTCGATTAAAGTGGCCAGAATTTCCGGGGAAGGCCATGACGGGCTAAGGTTGTAGCGACGTCGAATTTCACTGAACTTGGCCTGAAGGAACAGAGCGATGTCGGAATTGGGGTTGTATTTCTCATCCAAAATGAGAGTGGGAGCGAACAATGACTTCTGGCTTTCGTCGTTGAAGAACTCCCGGAAAACACGTTCTGGGCGGCTGGCGATGACGATTCGGAAGGGAAATGCAGGGTCGAGGGCGGCTTCTTGCAGGACTTGTAAAATCTCCAATTGGTCTTCGTCCTTTGTTCGTTCAATTAACTCTCCAGCGCGTGGAGAGACATGAGTGTCGAAGGATTGCTCTGCTTCGCACTCATCGAGTCCGTCGACCAACACGACCCCTGACACGTTCGATTCGACAGCGACCTGCCGCAGAGGAGCCAGGATGAGTGCCTCCATCTGGACGCGAAGGTTTTTCTTGAACAAAAGGGGCTTATTCCGTATAGCCTGGGCTACAAGATCCTTGAGTGCTGGTAGGTGCTCTGCGAGTTGATACGCCAGGGTGAGGATGAAAGCCGACTTCCTTCGACGGTCCGGAGATGCTGAAGCCGAAAAAAAGAATGTCACGGCGAGGACCCCGTCCCTCTTGCACGTATCTGCCAGCGACCCCATAATGGCGGATTTTCCAGTGCCCGCAGGACCTGTGACCCATTTTATCTTCACCATCTTCTGCGTTGGGTCTGGGTCACCGTGGGTGATCCAACTGTAAATCTCGCCTTGAACGGCGACTCGAGTTTCTGGATGGCACTTTGGAGCGTCGCAGCGCTCGTCCGAGTCGTGCAGGGCGCCTGCTGCAATTCGAGATGCTAGGTCTGTGACAAGAGGTAGTTAATTGAGCAGGAATCCAGTAATAAACAGAGTCAGAGCCCTCACCGCTGAGAGGATCACCAGTGGGGGGTGCAGCGTTAATCACATTGAGCTCCTTCACAGAAAAATCATGGGCACCGCTGAAATAGGTCGTCATCGGCAATGACATGAAAGGGAAGGGAAAGGGAAGAAGGGTAAAGCTGTGGAAGGCTTCTTGGCTCTTGTTCCAAGAAGCGCCGTGAGGCTATAGATCGCCGTAGTTATGGTTTCGATTGGCCAGCCCGCCATCAATGATATGGCGGTTTCTCTTGTCTATCCAAAGTTCTTTGCTGGGAATCGAAAGGTGAGTATTTGGTTTCAAATTTTGCATTTGAGGTCGCTGAGACGGAAGGATAGTTCTCATTGCACATGCACTGAAGCCAGGACCGAGAGACAATGCCAACAACCGCCTCCGAAGTTGTGTTCGGGTCACAATTTTGAGTCTCCTTCAGCGACCCTCAAAGGAATACATCATTACCTTGGTTGAAACGATACGGTATTCAACTCGCTCAACCGCACGGGGTGTCAAGCTCCGTTCTAATTGTTGGTAGTGGAATGTTCACGTCAACCTCAACCAAGCCAGGACTCGGAGCTTGAACAATCAATCGTATAGCCTGGTGAGCATATTCCCTCATCTGCTTGCGTTCTCTTGGTTGATAGTGGTGAAAAGCCTCAAGAACTTCTCCGCCGTCAAAGGTCGATGTCATCAGCCCAAAAAATCCACTGGCACAAGCCAGGACGACACCGAAACCACGGTCGCGATAACCCTTCTCGTCGACTCCGTCCCCNGCATTCTCGGATACTGTGATCAATAGAAACGGTGGTCCTCACTCCCCAACAGCGATTGTAGGAGCACCTCCAACGCCAACAAACGAATTTCACTCCGCCTGCCGCCGATTCGACCACTCGCCCACTCCCGAAGCACTTGGAGCGGTGGAGACGCGCTGTTGAGTCCGTCTTCCGCTAGTCCGATACCCACAATGTTTGGGTTTCCTCAGACGAATGGGGACGGCAGAACACCCCCACCCGTGAACTCACCTGTCGGTTCCACTTTCCCAGTGACCAATGGCCATCATCATCATGGGCAGGCAAGAACAGGGACCATGTCATCC
Organism: Candolleomyces eurysporus; assembly: GCA_027579435.1. Taxonomy (NCBI): domain Eukaryota; kingdom Fungi; phylum Basidiomycota; class Agaricomycetes; order Agaricales; family Psathyrellaceae; genus Candolleomyces; species Candolleomyces eurysporus. The sequence continues at coordinate 13,789 of JANBPK010000883.1, read as the reverse complement.
CACTACCAATCCCTCCCCNTCTCCTCTCTCGCTCCCGAATTTTGGCGAAGGCTGACCGTACCCACCTTCGCCTTGTCCCCTTCAGCGACTTTGCCCAGCGTGAATTCCCGTCCTGCCGAGCCGGAGCCTCCCTCTCCCTTACTCCCACCCAGACTCCCCAATGGCTCGGCTGCGACACTCCCGAATGCACTCTTGCAATCTTTCAGTGTTCTTCCCGCGTCCAGGCTCGCTCGCGTCCGCAGCCAGCATCGCAGAAGCGGAGGGCAACAAAAGACACTTCAGAGAGGGAAGATGATGATAACGCGTCGTTGCGCACACAACCTACACCTACACCCGTCTCGCCTTGGACCCCGATCTCCACCTTTGCTGAAATCACCAAACCGACTTCCATCGCTTCCGGATTCCCTGCTCCCCACAATCGTAGGCATGGACATACCTACCCCTCGGTCGGTCGAAGCGGTTCTGCAGGAGCACTGGGAAAGCAAGCGGAATACAGCGACGGCATACCACTCAAAACGGCCTGTGGTGCAGTTCGTTTTAGGAGCATGGCTTACGGTGTGCGGGCAGCAGATTGGGTCGCTTAGCTTTACGGGGCTGGGTTACATATCAGGTTGTGTCCGATGCGTTTGTACCGGTGCCCGGTGTGGACTTTCAAATTAATGTAGTAGGAAGCCCTACGGCTGCCGGTTCCATCACTTTGCACGGCATTCTCTGCGTCCTTCCGGTTCATCTGCTCATTTAAGTATGCCAAGGGCTTGATTTACGCCGGATGAGCCTCGGTTATTGTTCGTCCCAAGTAGATAGCTAGTATTCAGCTCAAAGGTGGTGCGTATTTCGCTCGATATCGTCATTCTGATTTCCTCATTTGCATCCGGCTGGGTCTGATCATGGCCGACTCTCATTTGCTTCTTGCTCAGGAGTGTTAACTTCGGACTCTGCCAACTCTAGTCTGCGGCCAATATGGGACTGACATACAGCGTTTCTGTCGCTTTCGCTCCAGTTGTAGTTGAATTCCTTCCCTTCGGTAACACACTATTTGAGAAATCGTCACACTGCTGGTCTCGGTGCACGAGACGCAGGTACAGGTTGGATGTCATATGCCGGACGCCAAGGTGGCCGCTGCGGTAGAGACAGCATGTCGAAGAGGTGGGAAAGGCTTGTTAAGACTGCATGGGTGGAGACATACTTGAGTGTGGTGACTACTAGTACAATGCGGGTTCGCACGTAGTCTCGGGTACTCCTATGGCATGATAGGAAAAGCCGAAGTCAGTCGAGTCGTTCACCGTTCTGCGTAAAATTGCCTTTCGGGCCTCAATAAACAAAGGAATGAATGGACTCACAAGATCTCCCAAAAATAGCCAATGCTATTCTCGATATGATTGGCAGGAACGAAGACATTTCCAGGATCGTTCCGCAACTGAGTTTTTCCCTCTTCCGATTTCACTGGAGCACGGTGGAGCTCGCTGCAAGTCGATTCATGCGACACCCAATCGTTCGTTTGGTTCTCCCTCTTGCAATACCGTGTGACTTTGCAAGAGTTAAGGACTGTTTGGAGCTTCTATGCCCTCGCAGTAGTTGCAGTAGAGCCAAAAAACTTTCTGAACCTTGGGTGGCGTAGCGTTCAAGTAATCGAAGAGTAAATAAAGAGAGGAAGCGTCCAAGATTGGTGGGACGAACCTATGGCTCGACCGACAAACCCGCAATCAACACTGGCACGGTTTCGTCTCGTTTACCTTGTCCATCCCATCTAGCTAATTTCCTGGCAATCGAAAAGAGTGTTTTTGGTTGCAAAGCTTTGCACTCGGGTCGCTGAAATGGATGGATAACTTTATTACAAAGCCGGTGAAGAAAACATATAGCTGTAACATGAAAGCTAAGACGAGTCAAGTTTTGCGACTCCGCGTTTGGGTTCGAAACCAAAGGGTCCATGTATAAATCGATCACAAAGGAGCCACATCCGGCTTGGTACTTTCCAGTCAGCTTTCTTGCAGTGACGCAACATGGAATTCCGCCAAAGTTTGCATATTGGGCTGCACCGGTACCAATGGCACTGGGAAAGGAGGTCAGTATGCCATTTAAACAGAGGAATGAGGCTTGCACTATACCTCCAAATGGACAAAGTAGAACATTTTCCGAATACCATTCTCCGAATGCGAAATACACCCCGACGCCCACCAGTCAACGGAGGATGGGGCGAAATTGAGTCGGAAAATAAACTGCCGGATACGAGGCATGGTCAGGTTGAAAAAGAAATGAAGGAATTTCTGCTGGTCTAACGGACGGGATGCCGGTGAACCATTGTCTGTGAAACACAGGGTCAGTAGCTGCAGGCCGATCGTATTAACACGATGAACATGTGTACTCACGCGTACAGATATCGAAAAACCTGCCCCAGAGGAACTCTAAACACTGCATTTGCCCAACATAGATTGGCCTGCACCGGTCCTCGCTTTCCAGAAAGTCGTACAAGGATTTATGGTAAGGTCGATATGATGTTTCCAAGTTGTCGGAAGGAGGTACGTCAATCAACGAGTGTAGGTCTCCAAGCACATACTCTGCGTCGCCGTTATCTGTTTGAAGCAGTCGATTGACAATGAAAGCAACGGGATCCTCAGTCGTAATTTCATAGTAACCACCGGAAAGTAGGGGTGTTCTTCCCCTGATGGTCCAAAGCCACTTCACAGCAAGTATAGGATCCGGGGCCGACTGCAAAATGTGGGTGTAAAAGGCGTCAAGGTGGGAGAACGGGTTTGTCCCTGAGCTCGGTTTCACTTTCAAAACCTGATCAAGGAGTGTCTGCGGACTGCCGTGACGAGAGGTGGCGATGTATCGAATGACGGTAGCCGGGTAAATGAACTGGCCAGAGGCCTGGTCAAGCAAAATGGCGAGAATTTCCTGGGAAGGCCATGACGGGCTGAGGTTGTAGCGACGCCGAATTTCACTGAACTTGGCTTGGAGAAACAAAATGATGTCGGCGTTGGGGTTGTACTTTTCGTCTAGAACGAGGGGGGGAGCGAACGATGACTTGTGGCTTTCGATGTTGAAGAACTCCCGGAAAACACGTTCTGGGCGGCTGGCGATGACGATTCGGAAGGGAAATGCGGGGTCGAGGGCGGCTTCTCGCAGGACTTCCAAAATCTCCAACTGGTCTTGATCCTTTGTTCGTTCAATCGACTCCCCAGCGCGTGGAGACACTGGAGAGACATGAGAGTCAAAGAATTGCTCTGCCTCGCACTCATCGACCCCATCGATCAACACAACGCCTGGCACCTTCGATTCGACCGTGACCTGTCGCAGCGGCGTCAGGATGAGTGCTTCCATCTGGACCCGAAGGTTCTTTGTGAATAAAAGCGGTTTATCTCGTATGGCCTGCGCCACAGGATCCTTGAGTGCCGGTAGGTGCTCTGCGAGTTGATATGCCAAGGTGGGGATGAAAGCTGTCTTCCTTCGACGGTCTGGGGATGCTGAAGCCGAAAAAAANGAACGTCACGGCGGGGATACCCTCTTGCTTGCACGTCTCTGCCACCGACCCCATAATGGCGGATTTCCCGGTGCCTGCAGGACCTGTGACCCATTGTATCTTCACCTTCTGCGCCGGGTCCGGGTCGCGATGGACGATCCAGCTATAAATCTCGTCTTGAACTGCGACCCGAGTTTCTGGATGACATTTTGGTGCGTCGCAGCGTTCGGCCGAGTCGTGCAAGGCCCCCGGCGCGATGTGGGACGCGAGGTCTAGGACAGAAGGTGGTAAATTGAGCATGAACTCGGCATATTAGCTCAGAGCGCTCACCGCTGAGAGGATCACCAACAGAAGGTGATACATTGATCACTTTGAGCTCATTCACGGAGACATCGCGAGCGTCGGTAAAAAAGCTGGACATTGTCGATGACAAGGAAGGGAACGTTGAGGGATCATGGTATGCGGCAGGCTGTCGGCTTTTATTACAAGAGTAAGCGCCAGAAAGGCTGTGCCTACTATAGCAGGAGTAGGGAGTGCACGGTCCAGCTTCTAATCATGCACTTGTGATCCGAGCTGACGCCTTTTGCATCTACATGCTTTACAACCTACGGAATGCTTGAGGATTGGAGTGAGGGCCTGAAAGCCGGCAGAAAAGACAGATCGCCGGTGTATGGTTTTGATTGGCCGCAAATCAAACCCCGGCGCGGCGTCCAGCTTTGGTCGAGCTCCAGCGACTGTCAGAGGCAGCCAACACGCTTGCGCCAACTCAACCAAGTCAGGAGACTGAGCTGTCGATTGCATAGCCTGGTGAGCACGTTCTCTCACCTGCCCGCGCTCTCTAATTTGACAGCGGCCAGAAGCTCTCCTCCGTCAATTCCATCAGCGTAACAAATTCACCGATGCAAGTCCAGCCAGTTGCGATACCCCCTCCCGCGCTCCATCCCTGCAACCTTGCATATCGTGCGTAGTCCATTAGAAACAGTGGACCTCACTCCCCGACAGGAGCACCTCTACTGCCACGAAACCGATTCTGCTTGCCCCGCTGCTCATCCGTCCTTATGGGCACTCCCAAGCGCCTAGCACAGTGGGGACGCGGTGCTGAGTCCGTCTTCCGCTAGCCCAATGAGTACGACGTTTGGTTTCCCCAGGCTAACGGAAACGGCGGAACAGCTCCAGCATCGAACCCGCCTTTCTGTTCCACCTTCGCAGCGACGAATGGACATGAGCATGGTCAGGCAAGAACGAGGACGATGTCATCCCATTACCCATCCCTCCCCCCCTCCCCACTCCCACTCCCGAATTTGGTGAAGTATCGCCGTACCCAAGCTCCGCCTTGCCTTCGACAACCTCGCTCAGCATGAACTCCCGTCCTTCCGAACTGGAGCCTCCCTCTCCCTTACTCCCACTCGCACTCCCCAATGGTTTGGCTGCTGCTGTAGCAGCACAACATAAACGACGACACTCCCGAATGCACTCTCGCAACCTCTCAGTATCTTTCCCCCGCTCAGGCTCGCTCCATATCCGAAGACTCTGATCATGACGGTGGGCAAGAGATCAAAGTCCCTGAATCGAGTATCCCAGAAGCGAGGTCGAGCGTGCATATCCAAGGAACACGTCCTCCCCTCACACCTCTTGGACATGGGTTCAAGTTCGGTGGACTTCCNACCTCCTTCATTGTCTTTGGGGGACAGCTCGGGCTCCAGTCCAACAACGAACGGGTCAGCACCGTCGGCGCGTCCAGCGTTTTCGCAACCGGCAAGAAGAGGGCATCATCACAAGCACTCTTTATCGCACAACTTCTTTTCCTTCTTACAGCCCGGGAGCGTGTCTGCGCAGATTTCTCGGATAGGGATGATGATCTCATGGCGTCGCTGCACACACAGCCGACGCCTATGCCCGTCTCCCTGTCGGCTCCGATCTCCGCTTTCCCTGAAACTGCCAAACCCACTTCTGTCGGGTTCCCTGTTCTTCACAATCATAGCCATGCTCACGGTCAAAGCGGGGAAGCAAACGGAATACAGCGACGGCATCCCACTCGAAACGGCGTGCATAGGTGTAGCGCAGCTCCTTCTCGGAGCGTGGCTATGGGTATCTGGACAGCAAATTGGATCGCTTTCATGTACGGGGTTAGGATATTGGGTCATGTTTGATGCGTTTGGGATTGCGGTAGGACGGGTTGTCCCTGCTCGGCTTGCCAGTGCCCCCAAGTCCTCTTCCAGTGCTTCCGTGTCAGCCGAAAAGGAACTGGGGAGGAAGAAGATCAGAATGCTGTATGGGAATGGGAGGATGGAGATGGTTTGTTTGTCGCGCAGGCGGTGTATTTGACGTTCTCGAGTGTTTACGTGTGTAAAGAGATTGTGGAGCATCTTTTGTTGAGTGCGGGTGGACAGGAGGGGAATCATGATGATGTGGGGGATGGGTACGTTTCTTATTCCATATTTCAATCCCGTTAGTGCTGACGTGGTTTGCTCCGTCTGCAGCATCGATTTTCCGATTCTCTTAGTTTTCCAAACCTTTGTTTCACTCCTTTCTATGGCGTTCTTTAATGAGAATAATGCTCCGCTTGTTAACTGTGATTTCTCCTTGCCTAATCCTCTCCACTGTTCCTTTCTATGAATTTCGTCGCGTCATCCTACAGTATCTGGAAACCACCTACCCTCGTTCAAGTCTTTCATTGAGTCACCGACTGTGTCAAAATGTTACCCTTGAACCAACATGAAACTCCGCCCACGGACTAGCCAAGAATTCGAAGAGAGCCCTCGGAGGAAGCTATTGATAGTGCGTTGCTGCACACTCAACAGACGCCTATACCTGTCTCTCGGTGAGCTCTGATCTCCGCTTTCCCAAAGGCCGCCAAACTGGCTTGTCTCGCTTTTGGGTTCGCTGTTTCTACCTTTGGACATGGACACCAGAACGGCTTCACGGAACTAGGAGGAAGACAAGCACTCAAGGAATACAGTGATGGGATACCACTCAAAATGGCGTGTATGAGGATTAGCAGGAGCAAAGACATCTCCAGAATCGTCATGGGTGTAGACGTACTTGACAGTGGTGAATACTAACTAGGTCGATGCGGGTTCGCACGTAGTCTCGGGTACTCCTATGACATGATAGGAAAGCCAAAGTCAGTCGAGTCGTTCACCATTCTACCCAATGATTGCCTTTTAGGCCTCAATAAACAAACGACTCGGAATGAATGGACTGACACGAGTGAGAACCTGGTGAAAATGACAGACTCACAGGATCCCCCCAAGATAACCCACTATTCTCTAACAATTAGAAAGAGCGAAGAAATCCATAGGATCGTCTCTCCGCTGGGTCTTTGTTTCCGACCTCACTCAAGCACGTCGGATCGGTGCTCCCTGTTGGAGTACTGCGCGACTTTGCGGGAGCTACAGCATGGTGAAATGATGCTTCGAACCTCGGGTAACATGATGTTCCGAGCAAGTGAAGAGGAAACGGGAGGGAGAAAGAAAGAGAGGAAGTGCCCGGGATTAGGAGTCTCGAGCTATGGTTTCGACTAGCAGCTCGCGATCGATCATATCCAGGAAGGTGGCATAGGCCTCTCCTTACTTGCTTTGATTTGAATAAGGAGTCACTATACGTCGTAGTCGGATATTACTCACTCAGGTTTTATCTCAAACCTTCTCCCGTCCTGTCCCCATGGTAGGATAGATGATATGCAGCAAATAAGGCTTTATCTTTTAGGATTTACTGCCACTCTCTCGGTATGGGACAATTGAAGAGATAGTGTGGCAGACATGTTCCTGTAGGTACATCATGCACATTCAGGCTCTTAAACATATATCATAGCGTCATAGCATCAAAGCTGACGTAGGTGAAAGTTAACGACTACGTGTATCTGCTTTACGTCGAAGTACATGCATGAGGGAAGAGTACTTGGGAGATGGATGAAGAAGGAGCCACATCCGGCTTGGTACCTCCCAATCAGCTTTCTTGCAGTGGCGCAAAATGGAATTCCGCCAGAGTTTGCATGTTGGGCTGCACCGGTACCAATGGCACTGGGAAAGGAGGTCAGTATGCCATTCAAAAAGAAGAATGAGGCTCACACCGTACCTCCCAATGGACATTACAGAACATCCGCCAAATACTTCGCTCTGAATGCGAAACACACCCCGACGCCCACCAGTCAACAGAGGATGGGGCGAAATTGAGTGGGGAGGTAAACTCCAAGCCATAAGGCATGACCAGGTTGAAAAAGAAATGGAGGAATTTCTGCTGGTCTAACGGACGGGATGCCGGTAAACCTTTGTCTGTGAAACACGGGTCAGTAGCTGCAGGCCGATCGTATTAACATGATGAACATGTGTACTCACGCGTACAGATATCGAAAAACCTGCCCCAGAGGAACTCTATAAACTGCATTCCCCCAACATAGATTGGCCCGCACCGGTCCTCGCTTTCCAAAAAGTCGTACAAGGATTTATGGTAAGGTCGATATGGTGTTTCCAAGTCGTCGGAAGGAGGTACGTCAATCAAGGAGTGTAGGTCTCCAAGCACATACTCTGCGTCGCCATCATCTGTTCGAAGTAGTAGAGTGACAAGGAAAGCGGCGGGGACGGTGCTCATCCCCCGAAAGATGCTAAACCAGGGATTGTTCGGGATTTCTCCCTTGATGGACCAAAGCCACTTCGCGGCAAGTGTAGGATTTGGGGTCGACTGCAAAATATGGGTGTAAAAGGCATCAAGGTGGGAGAATGGGTTTGTCTGAGAGCTCGGCTTCACTTTCAAAACATGATCAAGGAGTGTCTGAGGACTCCCGTGACGAGAGGTGGTGATATATCGGATGACGGTTGCTGCATAGATGAATTGGCCAGAGGCCTGGTCGAGCAAAATGGCGAGGATCTCCTCGGAAGGCCATGACGGGCTGAGGTTGTAGCGACGCCGAATTTCACTGAACTTGGCTTGGAGGAATAAAAGGATGTCGGCGTTGGGGTTGTACTTCTCGTCTAGAACCANGGGGGGGAGCGAACGATGACTTGTGAGTTTCATTGTTGAAGAACTCCCGGAAAACACGTTCCGGGCGGCTGGCGATGACGATACGGAAGGGGAAGGCAGGGTCGAGGGCGGCTTCTCGCAGGACTTCCAAAATCTCCAACTGGTCTTGATCCTTTGTTCGTTCGATCGACTNCCCCGGCGCGTGGAGACACTGGAGAGACATGAGAGTCGAAAAACTGCTCTACCTCGCACTCATCGACCCCATCGACCAACACAACGCCTGGCACTTTCGATTCGACTGTGACCTGTCGCAGCGGTGTCAGGATGAGTGCCTCCATCTGGAGCCGAAGGTTCTTCGTGAATAAGAGGGGTTTATCACGTATAGCCTGCGCCACAGGATCCTTGAGTGCCGGTAGGTGCTCTGTGAGTTGATATGCCAAGGTGGGGATGAAAGCTGTCTTCCTTCGACGGTCTGGGGATGCTGAAGCCAAAAAAAAAGAACGTCACGGCGGGGATACCATCTTGCTTACACGTGTCTGCCACGGACCCCATTATAGCGGATTTACCGGTGCCTGCAGGACCTGTGACCCATTGTATCTTCACCATGTTCTGTGCCGGGTCCGGGTCGCGATGGACGATCCAGCTGTAAATCTCGTCTTGAACTGCGACCCGAGTTTCTGGATGACATTTTGGTGCGTCGCAGCGTTCGGCCGAGTCGTGCAAGGCCCCCGGCGCGATGTGGGACGCGAGGTCTAGGACAGAAGGTGGTAAATTGAGCATGAACTCGGCATATTAGCTCAGAGCGCTCACCGCTGAGAGGATCACCAACAGAAGGTGATACATTGATCACTTTGAGCTCATTCACGGAGACATCGCGAGCGTCGGTAAAAAAGCTGGTCATTGTCGATGACAGGGAAGGGAACGTTGAATGATCATGGTGTGCGGCAGGCTGTCGGCTTTTATTACAAGAGTAAGCGCCAGAAAGGCTGTGCCTACTATAGCAGGAGTAGGGAGTGCACGGTCCAGCTTCTAATCATGGGCTTGTGATCCGAGCTGATGCCTTTTGCATCTACATGCTTTACAACCTACGGAATGCTTGAGGATTGAAGTGAGGGCCTGAAAGCGGGCAGAAAAGACAGATCGCCGGTGTATGGTTTTGATTGGTCGCAAATCAAACCCCGGCGCGGCGTCCAGCTTTGGTCGAGCTCCAGCGACTGTCAGAGGCAGCCAACACGCTTGCGCCAACTCAACCAAGTCAGGAGACTGAGCTGTCGATTGCATAGCCTGGTGAGCACGTTCTCTCACCTGCCCGCGCTCTCTAATCTGACAGCGACCAGAAGATCTCCTCCGTCAATTCCATCAGCGTAACAAATTCACCGATGCAAGTCCAGCCAGTTGCGATACCCCCTCCCGCGCTCCATCCCTGCAATCTTGCATATCGTGCGTGGTCCATTGGAAACAGTGGACCTCACTCCCCGACAACGACTATAGGAGCAGCTCTACTGTCACGAAACCGATTCTGCTTGCCCCGCTGCTCATCCATCCTCTTGGCACTCCCAAGCACCTAGCACAGTGGGGACGTGGTGCTGAGTCCATCTTCCGCTAGCCCAATGCGTACGACGTTTGGGTTTCCTCAGACTGACGGAAACGGCGGAACACCTCCACCATCGAACTCGCCTTTCTGTTCCACCTTCCAGCGATGAATGGGCATGAGCATAGTCAGGCAAGAACGAGGACGATGTCATCCCATTACCCATCCCTCCCCTCCCCACTCCCACTCCCGAATTTGGTGAAGTATCGCCGTACCCAAGCTCCGCCTTGCCTTCGACAACCTCGCTCAGCATGAACTCCCGTTCTTCCAAACTGGAGCCTCCCTCTCCCTTACTCCCACTCGCACTCCCCAATGGTTTGGCTGCTGCTGTAGCAGCACAACATAAACGACGACACTCCCGAATGCACTCTCGCAACCTCTTTCCCCAACTCAGGCTCGCTCCATATCCGAAGACTCTGATCATGACGGTGGGCAACAGATCAAAGTCCCTGAATCGAGTATCCCAGAAGCGAGGTCAAGCGTGCATATCCAAGGAACACGTCCTCCCCTCACACCTCTTGGACATGGGTTCACGTTCGGTGGACCTCCACCTCCTTCATTGTCTTTGGAGGACAGCTCGGGCTCCGGTCCAACGACGAACGGGTCAGCACCGGCGGGTGCAGCGTTTTCGAAACCGGCAAGAAGAGGGCATCATCACAAGCACTCTTTATTGCACAACTTCTTTTCCTTCTTAGAGCCCGGGAGCATGTCTGCGCAGATTTCTCGGATAGGGATGATGATCTCATGGCGTCGCTGCACATGCAGCCGACGCCTATGCCCGTCTCTCTGTTGGCTCCGATCTCTGCTCTCCCTGAAACCGCCACACCCACTTCTGTCAGTTCCGGGTTCCCTGTTCCTCACAATCATAGCCATACTCATGGCCAAAGCGGGGAAGCAAAAGGAATGCAGCGACGGCATCCCACTCGAAACGGCGCGTATAGATGTAACGCAGCTCCTTCTCGGAGCGTGGCTATGGAAATCTGGACAGCAAATTGGGTCGCTTTTATGTACGGGGTTAGGATATTGGGTCATGTTTGATGCGTTTGGGATTGCGGTAGGACGGGTTGTCCCCGCTCGGCTTGCCAGTGCCCCCAAGTCCTCTTCCAGTGCTTCCGTGTCAGCCGAAAAGGAACCGGGGAGGAAGAAGATCAGAATGCTGTATGGGAATGGGAGGATGGAGATGGTTTGTTTGTCGCGCTGGCGGTGTATTTGACGTTCTCGAGTGTTTACGTGTGTAAAGAGACTGTGGAGCATCTTTTGTTGAGTGCGGGTGGACAGGAGGGGCATCATGATGATGTGGGGGATGGGTACGTTTCTTATTCCATATTTCAATCCCGTTAGCGCTGCCGTGGTTTGCTCCGTCTGCAGCATCGATTTTCCGATTCTCCTAGTTTTCCAAACCTTCGTTTCACTCCTTTCTATGGCGTTCTTTCATGAGAATAATGCTCCGCTTGTTAACTGTGATTTCTCCTTGCCTAATCCTCTCCACTGTTCCTTTCTATGAATTTCGTCGCGTCGTCCTACAGTATCTGGAAACCGCCTACCCTCGTTCAAGTCTTTCATTGAGTCACCGACTGTGTCAAAATGTTACCCTTGAACCAACATGAAACTCCGCCCACGGACTAGCCAAGAATTCGAAGAGAGCCCTCGGAGGAAGCTATTGATAGTGCGTTGCTGCACACTCAACAGACACCTATACCTGTCTCTCGGTGAGCTCTGATCTCCGCTTTCCCAAAGGCCGCCAAACTGGCTTGTCTCGCTTTTGGGTTCGCTGTTTCTACCTTTGGACATGGACACCAGAACGGCTTCACGGAACTAGGAGGAAGACAAGCACTCAAGGAATACAGTGATGGGATACCACTCAAAACGGCGTGTATGAGGATTAGCAGGAGCAAAGACATCTCCAGAATCGTCATGGGTGTAGACGTACTTGACAGTGGTGAATACTAACTAGGTCGATGCGGGTTCGCACGTAGTCTCGGGTGCTCCTATGGCATGATAGGAAAGCCAAAGTCAGTCGAGTCGTTCACCATTCTACCCAATGATTGCCTTTTAGGCCTCAATAAACAAACGACTCGGAATGAATGGACTTACACGAGTGAGAACCTGGTGAAAATGACAGACTCACAGGATCCCCCCAAGATAACCCACTATTCTCTAACAATTAGAAAGAGCGAAGAAATCCATAGGATCGTCTCTCCGCTGGGTCTTTGTTTCCGACCTCACTCAAGCACGTCGGATCGGTGCTCCCTGTTGGAGTACTGCGCGACTTTGCGGGAGCTACAGCATGGTGAAATGATGCTTCGAACCTCGGGTAACATGATGTTCCGAGCAAGTGAAGAGGAAATGGGAGGAAGAAAGAAAGAGAGGAAGTGCCCGGGATTAGGAGTCTCGAGCTATGGTTTCGACTAGCAACTCGCGATCGATCATATCCGGGAAGGTGGCATGGGCCTCTCCTTACTTGCTTTGATTTGAATAAGGGGTCACTATACGTCGTAGTCGGATATTACTCCCTCAGGTTGGATTTCAAGCCTTCTCCCGTCCTGTCCCCATGGTGGGACAGACGATATGCAGCAAATAAGGCTTTATCTTTTCGGATTTATTGCCACTCTCTCGGTATGGGACAATTGAAGAGATAGTGTGGCAGACAGGTTCCTGTAGGTACATCATGCACATTCAGGCTCTTAAACGTATATCATAGCGTCATAGCGTCAAAGCTAACGTGAGTGAGGGTTCACGACTACGTGTATCTGCTTTGCGTCAAAGTACATGCACGAGGGAAGATAACTTGGGAGATGGATGAAGAAGGAGCCACATCCGGCTTGGTACCTCCCAATCGGCTTTCTTGCAGTGGCGCAAAATGGAATTCCGCCAAAGTTTGCATGTTGGGCTGCACCGGTACCAATGGCACTGGGAAAGGAGGTCAGTATGCCATTTAAACAGAGGAATGAGGCTTGCACCATACCTCCAAATGGACAAAGTAGAACATAATCTGGATACCATCCTCCGAATGCGAAACACACCCCGACGCCCACCAGTCAACGGAGGATGGGGCGAAATTGATTCGGGAGGTAAACCGCGAGACATAAGGAACGTCCAGGTTGAAAAAGAAATGAAGGGATTTCTGCTGGTCTAACGGACGGGATGCCGGTAAACCTTTATCTGTGAAACACAGGGTCAGTAGCTGCAGGCCGATCGTATTAACACGATGAACATGTGTACTCACGCGAACAGATATCGAAAAACCTGCCCCAGAGGAACTCTAAAAACTGCATTTGCCCAACATAGATTGGCCCGCACCGGTCCTCGCTTTCCAGAAAGTCGTACAAGGATTTATGGTAAGGTCGATATGGTGTTTCCAAGTCGTCGGAAGGAGGTACGTCGATCAAGGAGTGTAGGTCTCCGAGCACATACTCTGCGTCGCCGTTGTCCGTTTGAAGCAGTCGATTGACAATGAAAGCAGCGGGGTTCTCAGTCGTAATTCGATAGGAACGACTGGAAAGTGGGGGTGTTCTTCCCCAGATGGTCCAAAGCCACTTCACAGCAAGTATAGGATTCGGGGCCGACTGCAAAATGTGGGTGTAAAAGGCGTCAAGGTGGGAGAACGGGTTTGTCCCCGAGCTCGGTTTCACTTTCAAAACTTGATCAAGGAGTGTCTGCGGACTGCCGTGACGAGAGGTGGTGATGTATCGAATGACGGTAGCCGGATAAATGAACTGGCCAGAGGCCTGGTCAAGCAAAATGTCGAGGATTTCCTGGGAAGGCCATGACGGGCTGAG